>LPNX010197788.1:13029-65400 GCA_001517045.1 Pseudotsuga menziesii | reverse complement strand
CGATATAGCAGCAGAACTCAAAATCACTTTTATATTAATCGCAAGCCACTTCGAGGGGGAAACCTCCTTTGAGCAAGCTCAATACAAAATAACTTCATGGTCCTTCCTTGCCTCAACACACACTTATATACAAAAAATAGGCACCAATACTATGGGTCAAAACCATGGGCCAATATAAACTATGGATCAACAAATACTACAGGCGGCTTACAAAGCATATGCGCCCAACAACAATAACACAAACTATCGATCAACAATTACTATGGGATGACTTACAAAGCATATGCGTCCAACAACAATATACTAACACGGTAAAGAGAAGGATTGACATGGGTTCCTAACAAAAACCTTCAAAAAAGCCCTTTTCTCCATTACATAAGTGCCTATTTATACAAGTGCACTATTACAATACCATGGGCTTAAACCATGGGCCTAAACCATGGGCTTAAACCATGGGACATTTACAAAAATACGGGCTTTGACCCAAACCCAAAACCTCTAAGACTATTTTGGACCACAAATCCGCTTACAAGCTTCACACCAAAACCGCGGAGTTGCCAAAATTAAGGACCTTCAAGGTCCGCGCCCCAACAGAGCACTTTTTTGTTCTTCCTAAGCTCACCTTTTGCTTGTGAGCTTGCTATCGAGAGATGGAGGATTGAAGTGGTGGAGGCCCAAGTGGGGGATTTAGTTTCTCCGGTTCGCAGACGTACGATAGAGGTTGTATCCATTGTAATCTATGATTTTATATTAATAGAAATATCTTTTCATGTCCAATAATGTGTGTTTGAATGAATATTGTATCCATGGGATAATTTCAAATGTTTATACATTGTTGATTATATATGCTAGAATATATCTAACACCAATATATATAGTATGATTTTATTGTTTACTTGTTGTTGAGGACGTGATTAATCAATTCAAGATAGAGTTGGAAAGCTCAACGGGGATCTACTTCAACTGTCCGGAATAAGGTACAAGGTCTGATCCTTTAGTGTTAGACATTTAATTTCTATTTCATATTGGAAAGGATTGATTTCTAGAGTCAAGTTTTCTATTGTGGTACCCCAAGCCATAGGAATTTCTCTCTGTAATAGAATTGGCGACTCTGCTGGGGAGTTCCTAGTAGTTGTCCTTTGGGGGTTTTCTATCAGCATTCAATGACTTTGAATTGCTCTTTCTCTCTTGTTTCTATGTCAGGTCTGGGGGCATGTTTTCCTGGTAGTGTCTGATTGGTGTGAAGTTTGTCTTAGCTTGTCTGTTTGCCTTGATTTTTATGCACTTTTCTTCCTGTATGCAAGTTTTTAACTCACAGTCGCGTATACATGCAGATTTCTCTGCTATTTCCGTGTATACACGCGGGTTTACTGCGAACAGTCGTGTATGCCCTTAGTTTTTCCTTTCAGAGGAAGTTAAATGGTTTCTAGGTGAGTTGTGATGATTGCTGAGTCTCCTTTGATGCTTCCAGAGTCTGAATACACCTCTGTTTCTGACTAGAGACGTTTTTTTTTAGGGTAAATTTCTTTTTTAAGAATGTTCTTGTCATTGCATTTTCGATTTTTTGTTTTGAGATTAGTGCATTAGACTTCTTTTACCTTAGTGCTTTGCTTGAGTGTGCTTGCAGAGTTTGGGGGTTGTAGAATCAATTTTTTTCTTTTTATATCTCTTTTTATTTCAAAAAGTCCAAAAATATTTTGCTTATCATCATGCATTGCATTTTGCATTTTGCATAGTACTTCCACTAGATTTGCTTTGGAGTATTAGTCAGGAGTTCATATAGGAAAGTTTGCATTTATCATTTGAAGAAAATTGTGCATTTCACGTAGTAGCATACCCTGTTTTCATGGACACAATGCATTTGCATTGGTTGTTAGGTGTGCATTTTACTTCATGTTGTGTCATAACACCATTAGTTGCACGGCCATATCCATCTTTTGAGTAATAAATCCAATTAAAATAAACACTTAATTAAAATGAACTACATTATTTTATTTGATAGGGTTCACCAACAAGCTTAGGTTTTAGGGTCTTGGAATAGTTCATTGTGAGTAAATTCTTCAAGACCACTAAACAACAACATGTATGTGTCTGTCTAGGTGAGTGTGTGAAATCCTTGGTATAACCAGTGTTTCTCAGGATACTCCTCTCAAAAGGGAGTTAAGCACGAGGCAATGTGAGCGGTTATTGATTGGAATGACCCCTAGTCATAATTGAGTAGCACCAGAGATATTTCCAGGATTTTATTCGTATCTGGGGGCTCTTTAGAGAGTTTCGGGATTTGCTACCCTACCCATACGGTCAATCCCACCTGCGACTGTCCTCCTGAGCATTGATTATATTGAGGTAACCTGAGTGGCCTTACCTAGGATATCGAGGGGGTACTTTGTAGGGGTTATTTTGTAGGTGTCCCAGCCAGGTTGGGGTTGTACAGCACAGTCGCTTTACGCGTTGAAGCTGAGGGCCACAATAATTGGTTACTCACCTCTGCTTGTTGTGTATGGGAGTCTCAAGCCTCTCCTAGGTGAGACATACCTACTTCATTCGAGAGCTCACTTATCCTACCCTTGATTGATTTCATTTGGATTTGGATTTTATTGGTGATTGCTCTGTGCACGATAGCTTTCCTAGGGTTTGTGTAGATAGAGAGTCTTTTATATTTTTGAGTCATTGTGGATTCGGGTACGGATCCTCACCGTTCTCTTTGTTTAGTAGGACTTCTGCCTTCTACATCTCCTCCTCCTTTGGGAGAGAGAAATAGCCAGTCCAGGTGGACTACTTCGCACATTGATTCACACACCATGGGAGACCATATTGAAGGTATTCCTGAACCACCTTCTCCCATTCATGTGGAAGATGGGGAGTTTACTCCTAATTATGATCCTTCACCTGAATTGAATGAGTTAGGTCCTGTGATTTCTGAGATAGGTACTTTTCATGATAGACCTACTTACTCTAGGGTTGATTCCCCATTGACGCATCACTGGTATGGAATGCAGGAGGATGATGAGACTCATTTCGAACCCACAAGCACTAGTTATGGTAGTTATGGTATGTCTGGTTTTCCTACACATGATTTGGCAGTTCATGTTGAATCTGAGTTTGAGCCTAACACTATGCCTAGGGGAACTCTCATTCCTTACCATGCAGAGAGGTTTGGGAGCACTAGTCACATTGCACCTTCCATCCCGGTGGTGGAAGCTACATCACATATTCCTCCTAGGTCTAGGGTTAGTGATCCTATTAGGATACCAGATCCAAGACGAGTGACTATAGGGAACAATACGTACTTAATTACACAGATCCCTTCGCCCTCTATCACTAGTTCTTCGAATGTTCACCCTCCACCTTATTCATGTGGTCCTTCGGGCCGAAACATTGCTACGGGTTATGTCCGTACTGCAGTTACTAGATCGGTTGTGTCTCAAGTTTACATACCGTTCGTTGCTTTGGGAGGTTAT
Source organism: Pseudotsuga menziesii (assembly GCA_001517045.1). Lineage (NCBI taxonomy): Eukaryota > Viridiplantae > Streptophyta > Pinopsida > Pinales > Pinaceae > Pseudotsuga > Pseudotsuga menziesii. Next base: position 61,939 of record LPNX010197788.1, on the reverse strand, counting down.
GTTCATAATTCTAGAGGTTAGGTTACTACTTTCAGATCATATATTCCTACTTCCGGAGCGTATATTCCTACCTATGGAGTGTCTCATGGGACATCGCATGCGATGACTTGTGGACCTTATTATGGGACGATGTATGGACATGGTTCTTCACCTTATGGGGGTGGGTATCAACAACCTGCTTACTCTCCAAATTATGGTTTTGTAGCTCTGAATAGTCAGGGTCCACCACATTATGGTGCTTCCATGCCACCCTATACGGGTTAAAAGGGAGGAGGGCACTATGGCCAAGGCCATAGTGGTAATCAGACCTATGTGAATCAGAACTATCAGGGAGCGGTCCATCAACCTCATCATCCTAGGCTCCCTTTCCTCGCAATGCTAAATCTTCCTGACTTGTCGAGATTGATGAATGATCCTGTAGCTCATGACCCAGCTTGGTCGGCTATCCCTACTAAGCTTCCCTCAGACATACCCAAGTTCAAGGGAAAACTGGGAGAGGATCCGAGCGAACACATTACTACTTTTCACTTATGGTGCTCTTCGAATTCCTTACACCAGGACTCCATCCATTTAAGACTATTTCAACGCACCCTTACAGGGATTGCCATGAAATGGTATATATAGCTACCTAGGGGAGCATTCACTTTGTTCAATGACCTAGCGATGACTTTTCTTAACCACTTACAACTACAAGTGCATTATGACGTTGGTACTAAACTCTTGTCGACATTTCGGCAGGATAAAGCCACACATATCTCAGATCACATCCAAGAGTGGCATAGACGAAAGAGGTTAATTAAAGCCTTTATACTGTTGGAATTCCTCCTTGAATGGTTCCTTAATTTGTTATTGCCGTATATAGTGAAGGATGTTTCTACATCCGGAGTGCAGAATGAGGAACAAGCGATTTTTAGGGCACAGGAACTGAACTTGATTTATGCTTAGTTTGGTTTGTTATATGAGATCATTCCCAACACTCTGCATTCTAGTTTCGACCCCAAGGTTAAACCTGGACCACATGCTGATGGCATTGTGGGTTGTGCAAGTGCTAAACCTGCGGATTCGGTTGCAAAACAAGTTAGTCAATTTTCAATCAACCAATCTGCTTCAGGACAAGCCACGGCTTCATCTCAACCCACCCAAATGACGAATGTGCTTTCAGTACAATCGTCGGACCAAAAGGGTAACCAGCAGCCCAGACGGAATAAAAAGAAGGGTAAGAATAATCATAAGGGTGGGAATAGGAATGAGAATGTGAATAATGGAAAGAACACTCGTGATGCTAGGGGGGACAAGCAAGCTAAAAATAAGGTTAAATTCCCTTGCAAGTTGTGTAAGGACGATCACCTCACTTACTTGTGCCCTTGTATCGATGAAGCCTCAAGATTCTTGGCACAGGGCCTAGCTGTGCTAACTAACCCTTTACCTCACAATCGAAATATGAACTTGAGGACCCATGATCAGCCTGGTGGTGATTAAGATCCTCCGAAGGGTAGTGGTCATGGTTGCATTTACATGGTACATGCTGCAAAAGTTGTGACCCATGCGAAGGACTATGGTTCGTCACAACCCAGCCCAAGAAAGGAACCTAATCCACCATGGTCTCCTTTGCGTATTGAGAAACCTGTGGATAAACCTGAAGCTGCACCTCACATTCCTAAGGGAGTCCTTAAGCGTTCGGGGCACAATCCTAATGCCCGAGCCACCCAGAACTATTCAATTGTTGAGGATTTGGGCCACACTCCTTGTGTGATGTCTGCATTGGAAGTGCTTCAAAGTTGTCCTTCACAAAGGAAGGCTTTGCTTTCTACCCTTGGTGTGAATGATGATGATTCTTCCTCTATGATCAAATTTGAAACCATAGGACTTCAGCCTCGCTTGCCTTACTATGTGTCTCTCTTGATTCACGTACAATGTCTTAACATGACCGTCAAGCACACTGTGATTAACGAAGGCACTGCCGCTTCTGTGATGTCTTTATCATGTTGGAAGGGTTTAGGTTCCCCTGGGCTGTCTAATTCAGAAACCATGTTAATTGTGTTCAATGGGAGATAGTTTAGGCTGCATAGGATCCTTTCTTCCCTTAAAGTCCATTTAGTAGGGAAGACTATTGTGATAGAGGTCGAGGTGGTTGATGCGCCCCTTGAATACAATATCTTGCTGGGTAGGAATTGGATGTATAGTATGCAAGCCGTAGCTTCTTCCTTATTTCACGTTGTATGCTTTCCATTTAACGGGAATATTTTGATCAAACGACATTCAAGAATCCGTATGTCACCACATCTTCGAGAGCTTCGATCCTGATCGTTGAACACTCTCAGTACGGCAACTGGGAGTGTGGGTGTAGGCATGTATCCATCCCTCATGAGAAGCTTTAGTTCTCCTGCACCGATCCTTATGATAAGGTCTAGTTTCGGTGAGGCTTTGACATCTATGAGGTCGGTGTCTTTTCACATGAGTCATATGGAAGATCCTTGGGTTCTTCCTACACCGATTACTCTAAGTGAGCCCATCGTGATGAACATGCCGTTGCCTACAACTATGATAGCTTATCAAGCTAATCTTGAGTATGTTGCAGAGCCCAGTCCTTCATCTTCGTGGATGGAGGAGGAGGACCCTTATGTGCTTCTGGCATGGGCAGTACAGTCTTCTCATGTGCACAACTACCTTGATACTATTTTCCCTTATGATGAAGTGATTATTGAGGCCATGTCAGGATTTGAGCCACCATGAGAGGAACTCCATCATAGATCTTACTTTCTTCCCGAGCTTGACCGCTTGGAGCATGAGGACTTTAGGGAAATTCTTAGTGAGAGAGTTGGTAGTCCTATGGTTCCATTAAGCTCTCCTGGTCTGATGGCTGATGGAAACATGGCAAACATATCTTCCACGATTCCTATCAATATCTCTTGCGATCCTCGCAGGATAGAGAATGTCTATATTGGGGCAGAATGTTCCCATGCTGATATTCTAGAATACATCGAGCTATTTAAAGAATTATGTGATATATTTTCTTGGTATTATGACAAAATGCTAGGAATTGACCCTCGGATTGTCAAACACGAGATTAAGAATTATCCCAATGCTAAACCTGTTCGACAATGCTTGCGTGTGGTGAATCCTAGGAAAGCACCCACCATTAAGGCAGAGATAGAGAAACTGTTGAAAGTTAGTTCTATCTATCATGTTTCCTGTTGGTTTCTTAGGGAAGAATCGGGTTCTTATACTATTATTTTAACCAACAAAAAGACCCACGGTGTTGGCCCTTTCGACAACAACATGCGAACAGGTTGCAGTCTCACCCGAAACAGCTATGGGGTGCCGCAGAATCAGGTTTCTATAGGCAAAAGAGGGATATTACTGTACCGTTAGCCTTAACAAATATTAAACATATAACACAGAGCTTCGACAGTCACTTAATTAGCTTCGCAGTTTAGATTAACAGACAGTTACTTGCTTAACCCTTAACTAGGAATTGACAGCGAAGTTAATACTTAACAATATATCTTACTTATCATTCACCTACTTATCAAATGCATGAAACAAAATAGCACAAAACAAAAAGGAAGCACCACAACATGAGATATACGTGGTTCACCCCCAGTGTAGGGGCTACATCCACAAAACTGTGTTTTATTCAACTCTTTACAAACAACAGTTCTGATCTGCGCACTCAGCTGTAGATCCCTGCGCACTCAGCTATAGGTCTTCTCAATAGTCCCAAAACTATGCACTTAGCTGTAGATATCTTTCTCCGATCTGCACACTCAGCTGCAGATCCTTTCTTACAAAAGCCTCTACGCACACAACTGCAGAGGTCATCCATGCACACAGCTGGGACTTAACCTTAAACCCTAAAACAAGCTTTAGCTTCGCATCAAATTATCATCATCATAACAACGACAACAACAACCCTAAATCCTTTACATAAGTGCCTATTTATACAAGTGCACTATTACAATACCATGTGTTTAAAACATGGGCTTAAAAACCATGAGTTCAAACCATGGGTTAATTACAAAAAGAGGGGCTTCGACCCAACCCCAACACCCCTAAGACTATTTTGGGCCGCAACTCCGCTTACAAGCTTCGCACCAAAACCGTGGAGTTGCCAAAATTAAGGACCTTCAAGGTTCGTGCCCCAACAGGCCCCTAAGACTCACCAGTGTCCCGTCCCGGGGCACTCTGCTACTTTTCTGGTGGGAGAATCTTGTTAACCAAGATAGTGAACTGCTTTTTAAGGCTACACATGATATCTTCAGTTGCTTGCTCCTTCTCCATGATCTCCTGCAATGTTGTTGACGATGCTTCGCTGACCTTTTCCTGTGCGAATGCATCATATTCCTTCAAAAATTTGAGCTGGTTGTCCGCAGCAGTGCTCAGATCCAAGGCCTTGTTAATAAGAGGCTGCACAGAGTTCACCAATAGTGTTTCTTTCCTTATGCACGCCTCAATTTCTTGCTGGAGCTCATTGCTCTGCTTTACCTTAAGCATCTTCTACATGGAAGGCAATGTCTTGATCTCTATTTTTACTGCATCCAGCTCTGTCTGTCGCTGCTTGATGGTTTCTTGCAGCTTTTCCACTTCTGGGTTGTCTTGCAAGTTTGCCCATGCCTCAATGCTTTCATCCAGTAGCTTTGATGCACTGCTCACTAGATCTGAGGTCTTTGTTGCTGAGGCTTGAATATCCCTACGACGTTGTTCCCTGACCTCTGGTGGACTCTCAAGAGTGATGCGAAGTTGAAGCTCCGCGATCTGAGCCTCATGCTCTGCTTTCATCTTTTCCATCTGGCTGCGATGCTGGTGTGCATAGTCCTTCAACTTTACTACCCTTTGTTCAGGTTCTTCTTCAGCCTACATGTCGAAGTCAAGGAGACTTCGACACACCTCATTCACTTCCCGTGCTAGTGTAGCCTGCTTGCTTTCTGCTTCCCTCTTCTATTGCTCAGCTTCTTCCAACTGTGTTGCGAGGCTCTCAGTCTGCTTCCTGGAATTTTCCAACTGCCTGTGTGAGTAGCTGTCGTGCTCTTGGATCTCATTCATAATTGCCAATTGGCACAGATGCAGCTCCGGCATAGACAACTTGGTGTAGTCTATTTCAACAGTCATACTCATCTGCGAGCGAGATGCTGCGTCATTTATTATGAGGGCCGCACTTGGGACCTGTCCTCTATTATTTCTGGCTAGCCATTGCCTCATATCTGGCTGTGCACTTACTGGGGAACTGCTTGCTGCAGCACCCATCGCTGATCTTTCTACTAACGTCTTGAGTTCTGTAATTCACTGCGCTACCCCCGAGAGTGCATCAAGATGTGTAGCTGTGAATTCTGACCACTTGTTGGTTAATGCTTCTATGGACCTTGTAAGAGCCTGATAAAGCTCTTCTATCGTCAAAGTGGGCTCTTCGACGATGTTCTTTCCCTTTGATGCCTTTGTTTTCTTTCTAGGCTGAGGTTTAGTCACTTCCTCTGCCTCTGGCGACTTGCGCTTATCTGGGCGATTGGGGTCAGACATTGTCTTGACTGATTCTTCTTCTTCTTGATCACCTCCATCATCTCCACCCTGATCATCTCCACTCTGCTCTGACTCATCTTGTTTGTCACTTTCTTCGAGTGAGTTATTCTGTTGCGTCTGACTGGGACTTGCACCCACATCTGTTACTGGGGGAACTAGTATGCTTGGCCTTGTTCCTGCATCCTTCATCCATTCAGACGGCCACTGCTTGACTACTGCGAGGATGTCTTCCTCATTCACCACATATGGCAACTTCTACCATTTGTGTTTGCTATCTGCGTGGGCCTAGATGAAGACATGATGCATGTCAGCCCTGAAATTGGCCACTCCTGCATACTGAGAAAATAACTCATTACTGAGCCGCGGTGTCTTCAGGATCTCATAGGAAATATTCATTGCATAGAAGGCGAACACGTAGTTCATCATCTGCTGGAAGGTTTTATCCTGGGACACCCACAGAGATGCGTATCTTGTTGTGCCAGGCATGTGCAGAGGCACATCAACAAATTGTTCCTTGGTAGGTTCTTTCCATCCTACCAGTGCAATAAGCACTACCAACCATGAGTAGTGAAAGGGTCTACCTTTCTCCTGTGCATCGTGGGAATCTTCGAGGAACTCCTTAGCAATGTACGCTGCCCAATTGTAACTATAGCCTTCGGCACAGTTCGCAGCAATACTGACAATCGGGGCGGGGCAGATACTTCATTCGGTCTACACTTCCGCATGAGCTCGCATGCTAGCAGTTCTACGGTGAAGCGAATGTTCTGGTGTTGGATTGTCGAGGTTTGATACCCTCACTTTCCTTTCGTCAACCCGAAGCATTCCTTCATTCTCTATGCCAGTTTCGTGTCTTCATGCTTTCCCACGAACTCGATGCTAGGATTAGGCCCTTCCTTCAGTAAGCCTGTAATCTTATGGATCAGTTCGCCATCAATAGGAACGTGCTGGTTTCCTATCCATAGGTTCCTATCATGCACCAAGGCCAATAGTTGCTTGACCACTATGGTAACCGGCGTGCTGCGATCGAAGTGGGGAACATTCAGCATTTTTAACAGGCCAGCTTGCTCCAAGCTAGCAGCCCACTATTTCACTTCTAGTAGCGTCGTACTGGTCTCCGGATAATAGATAGAGTGCAGGTATTTCCCTGGTGTGAACTATGGAAATTTCCCACGATCATTTGTATCGTGGTCTGCGTACTTCAGCCAGTCTATTTTTCCTGTTATTGTTCCAACCAGCTACACACCCTATGGCAGCGACGGGGTGCATAACGTGAACTTGGTTGTCTGCTAAGGTGGCTGAAATACTGGTTGCATAGGTGGAAGATATGGTGGACACTGTGGTGCAACGTTCTCATCGTCACCAAGGTCTTTGAATTCTCTAGGAGGGTCATCACGGGATCCTCTGGTGTCTTTCCTGATGGCTGGTTCCATTCTTCATTCTGCTTAGAATGAACTTCTACCCTAAACTTCTTCCTGGTTGATCGTGTCTGCATTGGCTGACTCGGTGCTGTGGGAGTCTCTTCACGAGGTGTAGATGCAGGTGGATTACTCATAAGGTTCTGTAGACCCCTCTCTCTAAATTCTCTCAACAATTCCTGGACTTCGCGATCAGATGACATGGACTGAACTGTAAAACTCAAGAAAATGCGTAATGCGAACTTCAAAGGTCTGGGTGTCTTCTTATAGAATCCATCAACCAAATCTGTCATAACTGTGCATTGAAGACACCAAATCTGACAGAGCAGCTTTAGATCTTTTCCAAACGACGCTATATTCCTTAAAATCTCATCATTACAAGAAGTTAATGCAGTTAACGTACTAGCGCCGCCAAATCTAATTTTTTCCAATGATCACATTTTGAGGTTCGACACACCTTTCCTCTTCGGCACAGCCAGTAACTTTGGCTGTGCCACAAATAAGGACCTTTGACACGGTACATACCTTCGACACATCCTGGCACTATTTTCGACAGAGCTTCGAGCTTCGACCCCCGACAGTATTTCTTCGCAGTGTCCTTTTGACCCAGGGATATTAATGTTGTGCGGGTCTTCATCTTCATCAATGGCGAGGTTATAACATTATACTGCATTAGCTTCTTGTTCCTTCCAATCAAGTTGGTACTTGGCTAATTCTTTATCATCAAACACCTTAGTATGGATCAACCTAATAGTTGCGTCCAAGACAGGGAAATCTTCATTAATACAAAATGTAAGCACAAAACTATCAACAAGGTTATCCCAACTGATAGTACCATGGTGAAGCTCAACCTCTGCATACCAGTTCTTTGCTACAGGTTCCAGAGTGTGTACAAACCTATGTAACCATTCTTCACAAGGTACATGCTTCCATGCTTCATAACATTGTTTCAAATGTTCCTGAGAGCTAGTCTTACCATTAAATCTGCTTCACACCTCCTGAGGTTGATCCCTGAATCTTAGGCGAATAAACTTTTGACAAGCTGTCCAACTAGGGATATTCTTTTTATGACCATTCCACCATCTGGCAGCTGCGGCTCTGAATGCTAAACCCTAGGGTCTCTATTTTCGGTGAATCTGGTACTTGCTCTGAGAATTATGCAATAAAATCTTTTGGGTCTATCAAGCCATCAAAAGTAGGAAAGATATTTGTCTGTGAGCCAAGCCATCTGATAGACTTGGTAATTCTTGCACATTGGTGTCCATGTAGTTCATAAAGTCTATTCTGGCAATTCTCTAGGCCTTCGTCTGAATCAGTCATGCAAGAACTATCACACTGCCAATCCATTATTCCTTCAGTAGTAGGGTTAACATAGTCTTCTTCTTTGGCTGTGATGTTGTAAATATGATCTAAAACATCCCGATCTTCATGTCTGACTGGCTCTATATACCTTTCTCCTTGAGAAGGGTCCAATGGAACTATGACTGGAAATCCTTTACCTTCAAAATTCATCTGTCTGTTCTTCGGGTTGATTACTGCATCATTTTCTATTGCCCATTCAATTCCTAGCAATGTTGGATAGGGGTTGTTGTCATCAATTATTTCAATGACTTCAAAATCTGCTAAGGTACTGACTCCATCAATGTCCACTGGTACACTAGGGAATCTTCCCAAGGGCACAATCTTCTGCTGATTGGCTAATCTCAGCTGTATAGGGAACTATTCAAGCGTAGGTCTTCCCATTTGTTCCCATGTCTTCCTAGTTAGGACATTTACTTCTGATCCTAGGTCTAAAATAATATCAGTCATGTCATAGTCTCCTATCTGAGCATGCAACCTCATTTCTCTTCCAGTCCTTCTAACTCTATTAACATTTTTTCCTCTATCAGAGCTTTGCTAAGGTTTGCAAGACGCGATAACTTTCTGTAACTCATTCAAAGCATTCTGATTTCTTAATAACTTCATACAACTCTGTAAAAATTATGTTAGAGTACTTACTTGAGCTGGAGAAGCTTCTTGAGACTGTAACTATTGTTGCTGTTGTTGCGTCGTTGCTACTGATGTTCTTGAATCAGCAAAGTCTTTTTTGGCTTCCATAAATGTTCCTTTTTCTCTTCCAACATTGAAGATGGGAATTTTCTCTGGGGTCTTGCGGACCCAAGCCTCGTCAGGATGTTTCTCCTTATTATGTACTTGCGTCGTAGCTCCACTCCTTGTAACAATGTTAACAACTAGGACAGATATTTTCTCTACGGCAATCATCTGAACATTCTGGGTAGGAGCGCCATTTCTTTCTTGTATCTTGGCTATCAACTGTGGACATTGCTCAATCACATGATCGAATGCTCTGCAATATCAACATGTCGTAGTTGGGTTCTGACAGTATCTAGATACATGTCCTGCCTAATTATAGTTATAGCAAATTACCTGGCCTCGACCTCTTCCAGGCATACCACCATGACCTCGAACTCTGAAATTACCTCGACCTGATGTATTACCACGGTAACCATATCCATCATGGCATTGTGCATCGGGTTGTACCCTATAAGCATCATAGGTTCGCTCTCTCATGAGGTCAAAGCTGCGACACTCGTCTTTGTTGTGTCTAGCTGACTTACAGAACTTGCAGTAGGGATTCTTAGGAACTTGGACATATCTCTGCAACAGGTAGCAATATTCAGGTCGATGCTGACCAGTTTTTCTACAAATATCACAATATAGGATAGTAGGGTTAAATGGGTTTGGTGCACCAGTATTCAGATAATTTCTTACTGCAGGGCACTATTCTCTGTCATGACCTTCTGTCTTGCATCGTGTACACCACACCTCTTCACGAGTAGCTTTCCCTTTCTTCATGTCGCGAAGCTCCAAAGCCATTTCTGCCAACTGTGCTTGTATTTGGGCTATTCCAGAATTATCTCCGACAGGAGCTGTTTCGAGCTTCATAGCAATTTTCAATGCTTCTTGCTGATCAGCAACCTTCTATTGCATGAGTGGAGTCCTGATATGCGGAAACAGTGCTGCAATGAACCATTCTTTATGTTGTTTTGGTCCAATAGTGAAGCTAACTTGATTCAACAGAACCTTGAACCTCTAATCAAAGTCCCAAACTGATTCACCTCGCTTCTACTGAATTTCTTTTAGTTTAGTTATAGACTGTGACTCTGATTTAGGCTTCTTAAATTCTTTAATCATTGATTTTTTAATATCGGCCAAGACATAGTTCTGAGTACTGGAAAACTTCATAAACTAGGTCAAGGCTCGGTCTCTAAAAGATGTGACCAACTACGATGTTCTTGTATTCTAATCCATAATGTTCTTAGTAGTCCAAACAACTTCTCATAAGAACCAAAACTGCTCTGGATCCTCTGATCTAGTTCCTCTAAATACTGGGAGCTTGATATCATCATTTACATGGGCCATAGAGAATCGAGGGGGGGGGGAGGGGGAGGAGGAAAACTGGTAATAGGGAGGGGGAACTTACTGAGGCAGACTGACCTGCGACAGGACTACTCGGGCTAGGGTTACTTTCAGAATGCGACGGGTTCTCAAGGATAACAGATATTCGTTGCGGAGTTATAGGAGGGTTTCTAACAAAAGGGGTTTCTTCAGATTCAGACTCTTCTGGGCTTAAAGGGGTATAATTGGTATTTTGGCCTAGGGTAAAGGATCCAAAAGTTCTCTTGTATCTTTTACCGCTTTGAAGCAAACCACTTTTCTCATCGAAGGAACTTTCACTTTTAAACATAGGTTAGCAGCACTAAATCTAGCAATCTCATTCAATAAGTAATATGTGTTTTTCAACCAAGAGCATTTTAATTTTTATACTAAGTGAGTTCAAGTACTTAACCCTTGGTCCTTTGAAGAACTATCTTTCTGCTTCACTAAAAGAAGTATGTGTGTCGATGGCGAACTCCGTCACGAATGATTCAAGGGTTCGCGTTGTCCAGAAGTCAACAGCTCTAGATACCGTGTTGTTCACTCTTTTCAATAGGTTAATTCTTTCTAGGGTCCAGGTAGGAGACTGATCTTCTTGGAAGTTTGTCCTTCTTTCTGTCAACCTGGATAACCACTGGTGCAATTCTATGTGGATACTACCAAAGAAAATTTCATAAATATTAGAAAAAGCGTACCTTTGCAAAAAGTCATCTGAGCTACGACGAGGATCTTTATTTTCTTGTTCAGCAAATTTCAAATAGGTGTCCTCAACCCAATCACCGATTTATTTTACTGAGGGCCTCCAGAACATATCCCTCCAGGTATGACGTAGATCCCTCTTGAGCAGATACTGGTTCAACCAGCAACGGAACCAATTTGTTGGTTTCTTAGGGAAAACCTGGGTTCTTATACTATTATTTTAACCAACAAAAAGACCCATAGTGTTGGCCCTTTCGGCAACAACCTGCGAACAGGTTGCAGTCTCACCCGAAACAGCTATGGGGTGCTGCAGAATCAGTTTTCTGCAGAAAAAAGAGGGATATTACTGTACCTTTAGCCTTAACAAATATTAAACATATAACACAGAGCTTCAACAGTCACTTAATTAGCTTCGCAGTTTAGATAAATAGATAGTTACTTGCTTAACCCTTAACTAGGAATTCACAGTGAAGTTAATACTTAACAATATATCTTACTTATCATTCACCTACTTATCAAATGCATGAAACAAAACAGCACAAAACAAAAAGAAACCACCACAACATGCTATATACGTGGTTCACCCCCAGTGTAGGTGCTACGTCCATAGAAATGTGTTTTATTCAACTCTTTACAAACAACAGTTCTGATCTGCACACTCAGTTGTAGATCCCTACGCACTCAGCTATAGGTCTTCTCAATAGTCCCAAAACTGTGCACTTAGCTGCAGATATATTTCTCCGATCTGCACACTCAGCTGCAGATCCTTTCTTACAAAACCCTCTGCACACATAGCTGTAGAGTTTGTCCATGCACACAGCTGGGACTTAACCTTAAACCCTAAAATAGGCTTTATCTTTGCATCAAATTATCATCATCATAACAACGAAAACAACAACCCTAACTCCTTTACATAAGTGCCTATTTATACAAGTGCACTATTACAATACCATGTGTTTAAACCATGGGCTTAAAAACCATGAGTTCAAACCATGGGTTAATTACAAAAAGAGGGGCTTCGACCCAACCCTAACACCCCTAAGACTATTTTGGGCTGAAACTCCGCTTACAAGCTTCGTACCAAAACCACGGAGTTGCCAAAATTAAGGACCTTCAAGGTCCGCGCCCCAACATTTCCTTGTCAGAGTGGGTTTCAAACCCTGTTATGCTGGATAAGAAGCAGGGAGCGATCTGCATATGTACTGATTTCCATGATTTGAATCATTCATGTCCTAAGGACAATTTCCCCACACCATTTATTGATCAGATTTTGGATGAGTGTGCGGGAATCGAAGTTTTTTCCTTTATCGTCGACTTTTTTGGATATAATCAGATACAAATTAAACCTGAGGACCAACATAAGACTACATTTATTTGTCCTTGGGGAACTTTTTCATATCAAAAAATGCCTTTTGGCCTTAAGACCACCGGAGCTACTTTTCAGCAGGCAATGACCTTGATCTTCCATGGTCTCAAGTCAATTATCAAAGTATTTTTGGATGACCTTGCTGCTCATTCTCATATGAGAATGCATCATTCCTATCACTTGATATTGGTATCCAAAAGATGCCGCCATTTCTTGGTTAGGTTAAATCCTCATAAGTGCATCTTTTGTGTGAAGTCAGGTCCCTTATTAGGATTCATTGTTTCTAAAGAGGGTATAAGAGTCGACCCTTTGAAGGTTGAGGCAATACTTCAGTTCTATCCCCTGAAAAATATTTGTCATCTTCAATGTTTGCAAGGCATGGAAAACTTCTTACGAAGATTTGTTGTCAATTTTGCCAATTTGACTAGAGGCTTCATGCGTCTTTTGAAGAAGGACACCACCTTTTGTTGGGATGAGCAAGCCCAGGAGTCCTTTGATGCGCTCAAGCGAGCCCTAGCATCGGCCCTAGTGATTAGTCCCCCAAACTATAGCCGTGATTTTCTGCTTTATGTGGTCACGTCCATGGAGACGATTGGGATGGTTTTGGTTCAATAGGATGAGGAGCTCCCAAAGAATGTCATATACTATTTGAGCCAGAATCTTATTGACACAGAGATTCATTATTCTCATGTTGAGAAGCTTGCCTTAGCTACCGTACATGTGGTTCAATGGTTGAGACATTATATTCTCCTTCGCCATACCTTGGTTGTAGCCCATGTCAATCCATTTCAATTCATCCTCACTCGAAGGATGATTGGGAGAAAATATAATAAATAGATTGTCATCCTGTAAGAATTCGACCTCAAATTTGTTTCGGCAAAATTGAAAAATCGTTAATTTTTGCAGAGCTTATATCGGATTTCCCAAGCGAGGCCGAGGATTTGGTTTGTGAAGATACATTTGTCGATGAGCACATCTTCTTAATCTTAACTTTAGACCCATGGTATGGGGATATCATTATATATCTACAAACATTGAAGGTCCCTACTCACCTCTCATGGGATGAACGATGATGATTACGTCACATGTCTAATAATTACCTCATAGTGGATAACACTTTATACCGCCGTGGGGTAGATTCCATTTTATGACGTTGTTTAACCCATGAAGAGGCTGAGGTAGTGCTAAATGATTTCCACGAAGGGGCGTGTGGTGGTCATTTATCTAGGCTTTCTACAGCCCAAAAGATCTTACGAGTGGGTTATTTCTGGCCATCGATCTTTAAGGATTGTGTAGATGCGGTCAAGACGTGCCACCCTTCCCAGGTGTTCGCACGTAATATGCGCTCAAAACCTGCCCCATTACATCCCATCATCATCGCCAGTCCCTTCACTAAGTGGGGGCTTGATTTTATGGATTGCAACCTAGCTTTAGCTGGGGGGCATCATCATATCATAGTGGCTGTTGATTACTTCATGAAATGGGCCAAGGCTATGCCTACAATTAAATCCGACAGTGAGACAGTCACGCACTTTTTATTCAACTAGATTGTTACTTAGTTTGGGATTCCGAAAGAGCTTGTCACTGACCATGGCTCACACTTTCAGAATCATATGATGGAAGAGTTGGCATCAAAGTTAGGGTACATGCAAGAGCAGTCCTCCTCTTACTACCCTCAAGCGAGTGGACAGGTGGAACCAATGAATAAATCACTCAAATCCATTCTCCAAATAACCATCGCATGAAGCAAGAATAATTGGCACATTATGTTATATCCTGCTTTGTGGGCATATAGAACCTCTATTAAGACTGCCACATGTTTTTCTCCATATCAACTTGTACATGGAGTGGAGTCGGTATTGCTAGTTGAATGCGAGATTCCTTCTTTGAAGCTAGTTGTAGAACTCTTACCAGACACTTCACCATTGGAGGAGCATTTGGTCCACCTTGAGCAACTTGATGAGCAACGTCGAAATGCCTTGGTGGCTCTAGAAGTAAATAAACGTCGCGTAAAGGTCTAGTACGATAAGTCTATCTATCCAAGGAGGTTTAGTGAGGGGGACTTGGTCCTTTTGTGGGATCAACTGAAAGAACCCTTGGGGGCAGGAAATTTTAACCCCATGTGGTGAGGTCCTTATGTCGTCAAATGTGTGTTAGAGAAGGGCGCTTATGAGTTAATGGATTATGAGGGAATGACCTTGGTGGAGCATAGAAATGGGCTCTATATAAAGAAGTACTATGCATGATTCTCAGCCAAGGCTGGTTATTATATATTATTGTATAGTTTTGCATAGTTAGGTCTTTTCTTATCATGATCGGGTTTGTGATTAGTTTCTGTTTCTTTTGGCATATGTCAATGGAATCTTCCACCTACATAGGATTCACGGATGGTGCGATCCATCACACTCAACACTCAACCTCTGCTTCTTGGGTGATTTATACTCCTATGGGTCAGGTACTGTCTTCAGGAGGCATATGTCTACGACCATCTTCCAACAATGTTGCTGAATATAGTGCCGTTATTGAGCTTTTATGGGATGCCATTTCACATGGCGATCTTTCTCTTGAGGTACGTCTTGATTTGGAGTTAGTAGTGTCACAGCTTAATGGTTTTTACCATGTTAGAGATTCGACATTATTAAGAAGATTCTTACATGTGAGATTATTGGAATGACAATTTGACAATATAACATACATACATATTCCAAGAATTAATAATCAAGTTGCTGACTCATATGCTAACTACGTGTTAGATTGGCATTTATTTCATACACAATAAATTCATCACAAACACAAATTTTTACACATGTAAATAAATAAACTGATCATCATAAGAGTTTTTATAAACATCCAAAATATGATAATACATAGTGTCATGATACAAAAATGGGGCTCTCGAGCCACTAGAATATAATACACGGTAGTACAAAATATGTCACTCCCAGGTCTCTAAGCCTGTGGAGGAGGAGGGGGGTTGTGTTCATGGAAGGTCACTACGGCTCTAGCTATTCATCGAAATAATCACACCCATGCTCGTGGTACACCCACCACCTGGCGCTGCATAGCCTCAGGCAAGTCCTCGACTTGCGCCATGGGAACTCTGTGTGTCAGCCTAACAAAGTTGGTATGAATGCTCTGGAGCATCCGCTCCGCATTCACAACCATGATATCATCTCCTCTTCCCCTTTGTTTATGATGAGGGAATCCTTCATGCCGTTGTGGTCCCACATCTACATGCAAATGGTAGATGTAACTATGTATTGTCACCAAAAAACATGTCTTTTGATTTCATATAATCAGAAAACACAAAAAAATTAAATAACTAAAAAATTTAGTAAGAGGGTCGAGATTCGTTACCTATATCACCATATGCCAATCCTGGTGGTAGAGGCATGTCTGAGTCCCCCCGAAAATATATCCCCGCATAGGGGTAGTCATCGATGGCAACTATCTATCGACGCCACCACTGAAAGAAATCAGTTGGATAGGGGTTGGCCACCCTACCTCCCCCCAGTCTGCGCATCGCATCTACCCAACACCGTTGGGCCAGATCTCGAACCCCGTGAAGAGGAACATCGACTCTCGGGCTCAATCCTGGAACACGCTCAAAGAAAAATGTGCTCAATATGCTGCTAAACCCAAAGTTATGCACTCTGCCCACCTTACACTCACTGAGCTCATGTTTCATGTTGCTCAGTAGTGTAGTGCTCCAGTCATAGGCCGTGGGTCTCATGCACTCCACTGCATAGAACATCAGAGGCCACGAAGCCTGGTGGAGTGATGCCAAGCCAGCTATCATGCCCATTGTCAATAGAATGGCCTTTAGGCCCAGAACCTGTATAGAGTTGGTTGGGACCTGACTTCCCACCTTCTCTGTGTCTGGATAGCAGTACACCACAATGTACTCATCGATAGTTAGGCCACCTCTGGGCCCACCACGAGAATGAAGGTTCACTACTTCCCCTCGTCGGGAAAGTCGAGTAATAAAGTATATGACCTTCACCTCTATGGTGAGGGACATCCCATCTATCTAGAAGGACTCAGAGTCTGGATCCCAATAATCTACCAACATCTGCAATAGTCTTGGTTTGGCCCTCAAACCGCCAAGGCACCAAAGCTTGTAGAGTCCACATGCACATAGCGCTTGTTGAGCCATTAGATCGGCCCTTACTGCCTCCTCTACATCACCATGTTCACATTCTCTCCATTCTAGGACCATCCTGCATAAAAAATTACCAGTTTTCCCATTGGATTACTCAAAAAACCTTATGTGCAGCCGCATACACGGTTGTTTTCCAAATATCCGCATATGTACGTGGGTTTGGGGGCATTTTCTGCGTATATCCAACCCTATACACGGAAAAACCCTTGATTTCCATGTGGGCCATAGCGCCCTTTTTGGATTGGCCTAGAAACCTTAAATGACCATGGAATTTGATAAAAATTACATTGAAAAGGAAGAGAAGAGCATGGGTAAGCACCTGGAAGAAACAGTAGTGGATTCCACCGGCTAGATCTCTTGGAATTCGCTGTTGAAAATCTAAGCTCAATTGGGTAAAAATTTCAAATGTTTTATAATGTTTTGAAATATTTACTATTTATAGAATTTTTTTAATTTTTTACCCCCTTTCCTATAGTTTGGACTATTTCTAATCATTTTGGACCGTTTTTGACCTAATTTATGATGTATGAGACCTTTTTTAGTGTTGTTTTAGCCATTGGATTGACCCGTTCGTGCTGATCTCAGGTATCATGTCTAAACTAGCATATAGGTTAGGTTTCATCACCGTTTGCATTTTGCATAACCTTATGACCGTTTCATCAAAGCGAGGTACGAACCCACTCTATTATGTCATGGAACCTTCTTGCTGTTTTAGAAGTGGCATGATATGAGTGGTAGAGCTTGACCTTACATGAGTACCCTAGTTAGCACCTTATTTGCATTCAATGCCCATGCATACGTTTTTTCTTTTAGGGTGTGGGAGCCTGTTGTATAGTATCGCCATGACATTTCGCAATAGCCTCATACTCCTCTTGATCTTTTGCTGGCCTATTTCCCTCGGGACTCCTGCATATCAAGTTGTAATTGCATTATCATGAGCTTTGCCTGACTTAATGAGCTTTACGCTGTCTTACTTGACATTGTGTTTCAGCCATATAGCCCAAGCTTGTCTCATGTCTAGCCATGCAAAGCCATCTTATATATCCTTTGCAGCTTGATTTCCTTTTTTACCGGGAGGGGATTTTTCCCTGAATGTCGATATCCTACACATGTATCCTTGCATTGAGAATAGGTATGTTACACTACTTGGAACTAGTTTGTTTGCCCCTATGACACTCGTCTCCTCCTAGTCTATAACTATAAAGTAGTTTTATTCTTTTTCAAGCTTTTTAAATATTTGAAAAAGTCCAAAAAAAAATAAAAAAACCAAAAATCCAGACAAGAAAAGATGTTATCTTTGGTAGCTGTCGAGTCATGTTGCCTTCGAACAGAGCACTGTATATCACATCCATTGGTTGGGTTTATAGTTTGAATTTAGGAGCTGTACTCGTTTGTTTGATTTTATCTCCACCGACTGGTTAAGCTTCCGGTCCCTATGGAGCCTCTGTCAATTCCTCCTATGTCGTAGAGATGTCCCAGTTTGTATATTGAGTCTATGCTGCCTCTATTCAGTCACCATAAGCCATTATGCTCTTGTTTGAAGGAAGTTGAAACCTGAGTCATCCATTCCTTAGTTATCTTGACTTTGCATGTCGGCCATTCCCGGTACAGTTACTGGTTCGTGCACCTTATGATCGAGTCCTTCCACATCATACATCTTTGCTAAGTACCTCGTGTTGGATGATGAGATTTCATCCCATCGACTTCAGATCATTTATTCTGGGATTGGAATCTAGAGTCATTTTGAGTGCCTTGAGACTTGCAGTCATCAGTGGCAGGTTCTCTCTCCATCGACACTCTTTGGGAATACATCAATGTCCCCTAATCGATGGATCCTCTCAATTGTTCGACCTCAACACATTTATTCACACTTGTTATTTTGCACTCTAGTACCTTGATTCCCATTTTCATTATCGGTGGGTGATCTCACGTCTGTTAACGGTATACATTAATGACTGGTAATTAGACGATGGACTACTATGTTCAACCTCGACACCTCTATTCGCATAGTAGAACATGTACTCGTAGCGGTTAGTGTAGAAGACCTTCCAGATTGGTGGCACCCATTATATGCTACCCACTTGATCGTGCGAGTGTTCATGAGATTTCAACTCTCGTGACTTGATTCCAGTATATGTTAGACATTTCCAGCTATTATGGAGATCTTGACCCATTGTATATCTTCATCATGGAGATTCTGATCTATGTATATTGTACATGGCGATGACTACTTATGTGATATCTTGTATCATGCCTATTCATGGCCATTGTACTCTTATGTATCCGGGACTACTATATGTATTTGCAGTTATGTGCAGAGTTGTATCATTGTATTATGATAATTGGGTGGCTGGTCTTCCATTTGGGATTCTTCATCATTCCACTTCTGGGATGGACTTATAATGTATTTCGACCATCGTATGACCCCTCTGACCTCACACATTAGGGGGCAACTGTTATAGCTGATTTTACCACTCCAGGTGAATCACACTTGTATGGCCTTTCCCCTGCCCACTATAGACTCCTTGGACCCCTTGGATCATTTTTTGTCCTTTGATGTTTCCTTGACCATCCCTAAAAACATGTGTAAATCCATATACGTGACTTTTAAACCCTTAATTGCGTATATACACGAGTTTGACCACTAAAACCGAGTACATTAGGATGTGTACAAAATCCAAATCCTTTTGGAATTTTCCTTGACATGGATCTGACTCACTTGACTCCTATCCTTCCATATGCCTTGAGATCGCTCGGATTCTACCTTTCATTACCCCTTTGAAAAGCTATATAAGGAACTCTTTGGTACATTGAAGGCATAAGAGATAATTGAGAGCAAAGAACCTATACTCCATTGTTGCCGGAACTTATGCTTGAGTCTGCATCCCTTTGTCCCTTGGAGCACTTTTGTGTTCTTCCCAAGCTTTCCTTTTGCTTGTGAGCTTGCTATCGAGAGATGGAGGATTGAAGTTGTGGAGGCCCAAGTGAGGGATTCAGTTTCTCCGGTTCGCAAACGTGCCAACAGAGGTTGTATCCATTGTAATCTATTATTTTATATTAATAGAAATATCTTTTCCTGTCCAATAATGTGTGTTTGAATGAATATTGTATCCATGGGATGATTTCAAATGTTTATACATTGTTGATTATATATGCTAGAATATATCTAACACCAATATATATAGTATGCTTGTATTGTTTACTTGTTGTTGAGTACGTGATTAATCAATTCAAGCTGGAGTTGGAAAGCTCAACAGGGATCTACTTCAACTGTCTGGAATAAGGTACGAGGTCTGATCCTTTAGTGTTAGACATTTAATTTCTATTGCATATTGGAAAGGATTGATTTTTGGAGTCAAGTTGTTTGTTGTGGTACCCCAAGCCATAGGAATTTCTCTCCGTAACAATTGGCATAACCCAAGAATTTCTTCATTCAACAAAAACTAAGAAAATGAGGTCTCTAATCATTAAGATGGACCTTTCAAAATCCTACGATAAAGTTGATTGGGGTTTCTTATGGCTTGTCTTAATTCAAGTTGGTGTCTAAGTGGATGTTTCAAATTGGATCCTTTCCCATATATCATTTGCAAAATTCACCATTTTGGTCAATGATGTCCCTACATATTTTTTTCCAAGTAATCGAGGTATCAAGAAGGATTTTCCCCTATCGGCACTTATTTTCCTACTGGTAATAAAAGGACTTAGTCGACTTATTTCTGATGCAAAACAAAAAAGTATTTTCTCAGGTATGAAGATTTCTCCTGAAATTTTTATTTCTCACTTATTTTTCATTGATGATGTTATTATTTTCGAGAATAACTCAGTGGAGGAATGGAGGTGTCTTTATAAAATTCTGAGTACATTTTTTTTAGCATCTGGGATGGAAATAAATTCGGAGAAATCATTGTTCTACTTCAATAAGATTAATGAAGAAGAAAGGTTAGATGTGTCTTCTTTTTTTGGCTGTAATATCGAACCCCAAGATTCTAGCTTCAAATATCTGGGTTTCTACCTGAAACAAAACAATTACAAGATTTTGGATTGGCAATTGCTAGTCAAAAGAATTGACAAAAGGATACGTAACTAGGTCTATATATGTTTGTCCCTTGGTGGCAGACTTACTTTGGTTCATGCAATCCTTTCTAGTATTCATTATACTCGTTCTCCCTTATGATGCTGTCAAAAATGGATTATAAAGATGATCTGTTCAGATATCTTTAATTTCCTTTGGAGAGGTGTTGGAAATGAATTTTCAATCCATTCTATGAATTGGGAAATCCTGGCTCTTCCAAAAGCTTTGGGAGGATGGAATATAAAAAGTCTGAATTGGTTCAATAATGCTCTATGCTTAAAAAGTTTTTGGAAAGTCATTACGGGTTATGTCTTTGGAGCAAATTCTACCAAGCCAAATACTTGGAAGAGGTGGACTAGGTTAAGTGGTTCAGAAAGGATTCTATTGCTAGCAATAGTTCTTCTATAATCTGGAACAATTTCATTAAGAATCTCAGTTGGGTTAAGAAATGGTTAAACTGGGTCATTGGCAACGAGAAATATGTAAGAATCAAAATTTTATCGGATTGTGTGTTTAAATAAGAATTACAAATTACCTGAAGAGATTATTAGTCATCTAGAAAGCTTAGAGATGTTAACTCTGAACAAAATAAAAAAGGATATCTTGGGCAGTTATTAAAGGAAACTACTAGTTCTTATCAAAATATTTGGGTTTCTCTCATCATTGGGCATAAATTTGGGATAATTATATCCTAAATTTAAATTTGGCAGGTATAAGATTAAGCTCGGAGGAGGACAAGCTTACTTGGGTTTGGAATAAGATAAATGGTAATATAACAACAAAAGAAGCTTATGATGCTATCGTCTTTCACCATTCAAGGTGCAACTTCATATGGTGGTACTGTAAAATTTGGAAGTGGTCCCTTCCCTTAAAAGTGAAATGTTTATTTTGGTTGATAATGGAAAACAGAATCCTTACCTAGCAAAATTTAAGGAAAAGAGGGTGGATAGGTCTTGGGTGCTTACCTTTGTGCAAAAGAGAGGAAGATTCAGTTGATACTCTATTTTATCTTTTGTTTTCAGTAAACTTGTTTGGGCTTCAATTGAAGAGGATTTTAAAATGGTGTTTGATTGGGGAGATGGATACCTGAAGGAGTCTTTCAGATCTTGGTACCTAAAGAAAAAAAATTCACAACTCTTCTGATCTTCATTTGTTGGAACATTTGGAAATCTTGTAATAAGGATTTATTCGAAAATATTTCTCCAAATGTCATTTTAAGTAGTTAAAAAGCGTTTCCTTTTTTAAAGAATTCGACAAAGTAAAAACAAAAGCTTATCAGAAGGAGTTATTCAAGCTTGTTTACTCTCCTTTTTCAGCTGCTATTTTTTTTATGGCTCATCGAAGGATGGAAAGTGTGGTTGTGGAATGGTGCTAAAGTTAAATGATCCACATTTTTTTCATCTTTCGATGGGTGGTGGTCTAGGGAGCAACACAAGGGAAAAACTTCCTGGTTTCTAGGGGATCCTTTTTTTCGCAAGCAAATGTGGCATTAACTCCTTATCAAATATTGGAGATTCCAAGATAATTATTGAGTGGGAAAAAGGGCTATACAACTTGCAGGTGCTTCCCTTAAATAGTTGGTGCAATACACCAAAGGTTTTAATCAGTTTGTTCATCCAATTTTCCTTCTTACATATTTCAATGATTTTCAATTCAGAAGAAGATAAGCTGTCAAAATTGGTGGTGTCATATGATTTTGGAACTTTACATTTTCAAGAAGTGATTGATGGAAAAAATTCTATGTCAGATTCGGTCTCCTTAGACTAATCTTGTCGGTCTTCTAGTTTTTTTCTGATGATAATTTATCTTGTTAGAGGTGCTTCTAAGTTTTGAATAATGCATATCTTTTTGAGAAAGTATTTTTTGGGGCTTTATTAAGTTAGTTTTGTTAGATTTTTTGAAAGTTGTATGAGGCAAGGACCTTGATTTCTCTGATTTTTTAACTTTGTTAGATTGTTTCATAGGATCCAACAATTTGAAATTACTTGCGAATTGTTTGAAAATATCTCAGTTATGTAACGATCCTTTTTTTTATTCATCATGAATATTAAAAAAGTTTTTTTTTTTTTTTGGAAAAACATTTAACTTTTAAACATAATCATAAAAGTGCCACATGGAAAATTGTTATAATGTAAATTGATGGAATGTAAAATTTAGTTGAATGCTCCATCACACAAGCTCTCGACGCTCTCAATATACTTATTTTTCTAATTTTATTATGCTTACATTTTATTGTCATGTATTTAGTTGTGACATAAACCCATTATTATTTTGTCATGTAATTATCACTTTCATATTACCCCCTTGGTTTCCATTCCAACTTGGTCTAATCGCAAAGTTGGTCCTGAGAGTATATGTAAAAGTTTGGATCGACTCCTTTTATCAGCTGATTTCTTGGATAGTGACTTTATTCTCAAACATTGGATTGGGTGTGGTGGAGATTCTGATCATCAACCTGTTTATTTACAAATCTCTTCTAGTACCCCTAAGGCTAACTGTCCTTTTAAGTTTAATGCATGCTGGTTAGAAAACAATGAGTTGGTTGAGTTATTAAAAGACTCCTGGGTGGTTTTTGATGCTTTGTCTGAGGTATCCCCTGCATCCTAGTTTGTTGCAAACCTTAAAAGAATTAAAGAAATATCCATAGAGTGGTCTTTGAAGAAAAAAGCTCAAGATATAAAGGATTTAGTTGATATTGAAAGTGACATGAAGAGGTATTTTGATAGGGCAATTATTGGTTTTATTTCAGAGGAGGATAAATTGTCCATGATTGAGCTTGAATCTCGTAAGACAGCTATTTTATGTTTTAGGGAAAAGGAGGCTCGACAAAAAAGTAGGGCTTTATGGATGATTTGTGGTGATGACAATACCCCTTTTTTCCATAAATTTGTTGCTCATAGGAAAAATCTTAATACTATTTGGAAAATTCATGATGATTCTGGCAATCTTGTTGAAGGTGTTGAGGCTATTACTGAGGCTGGGATTTAGCATTTTGAGTTTCTTTTAAGGAAGAAGCTGATCTTCATCTACCTGAGATTGTGCACAATGTGGGCTTTTTTCCCTCATCCATTTCTGAGGAAGATAATAGTGAGCTTATGAAGTCTGTTACTATGCAAGATATTAAGCATATCCTTTCCATTAGCAAAAGTGACAAGAGTTCGAGACCTGATGGAATTCATGTAGAGGTTTACAGATGTCCTTTTGATTTTTTGGGTGACGACCTTCTAAGAGTTATTGAGCTTTCCTGGATAAGTGGCAAAATTCCCGTGGTTTTCAATTCAACCTTTCTTGCTCTCATCCCAAAGATTGATCATCCCTTATCTTTTGAGGATTTTCAGCCTATCTCTTTGTGTAATTTTGTTTACAAAATTATGGGTAAGATTATCTCTATTTGGATCAGAAATGTTTTGGGTAGGTGTATATCTAGTGAACAGTTTGGTTTTTTGTCAGGTAGGAAGATTCATGATGCAGTTGGGGTCATACAGCAAGGTATGCATTCTATGCAATGTAAATCCTTAAAGGCTGTAATGGTAAAGATTGATTTATCTAAAGCTTATGATCATGTAAGCTAGACCTATCTTCGGGTCATACTTTCCAAATTGGTTTTTGCTAGGAATTTCATTACTTGGGTCGTGATTAGCCTCTCCTCTGTATCCTTCTCTCTGCTTATAAATGGAGTAGCAACATCTTTCTTTAAATCTAGTAGGGGTCTTAGACAAGGCTGCCCCTTGGCACCTTTACTATTTCTTATTGTGGTTGAAGGTCTAGGAAGGGCTATTCTATTTGCCAAAGCTTGTGAGACATATCATGGTTTATATTTAGGTAATGATATTGTCTTAACTCATGTTCTTTTTGTGGATGATATTGTTATGGTCAATGATGGTTCTGAACAATCTCTTTCTACTTTATATGAGATTTTAATGATCTTATGTAAGGCATCTGGGATGAAGATAAATGATGATAAAAAATAAAAATAAAATTCTTTCCTGGAAGAATCTAAGGTTATTACTTTACAGAATATTTTTACATTTCCAGTTGACAGAATTGAAAATGGTATGGAATACATTGGGTTTTATCTCAAACCTTGCAGATATCTATTAAAGGACTGGGATTGGCTAATTATAAAGGTAGAAAAAGGATTAACACTTGGAGCTTTCGTTGGTTATCCAAGGGGGGTAAGTTGATACTAATTAAAGCAGTATTAGAGGCCATTCTGGTCTATTGGATTCACTTTTGGATACCGATGGGGATTATTGAAAAAATCAGAAAGCTTTGTTTTAAATTTCTTTGGTCTAGTAAACAGAATTCTTATGGTTTACCTTGGACATCCTGGAATATTTTGGCTAATCCAAAGTCTTTGGGTGGTTAGGGACTTAAATTTCTTGTTGTTTTTGCTAAGGCTCTTGCAGCAAAAAATGTATGGAATATTATTCATGGCACAGGGTTATGGGTAAATATTGTTGTTCATAAATGTATGCATCCATTGAATATTCTGGAATGGATTAGATCTCCTATCAAAAAGAAAAATAATATATCAATTTGTTGGAAAGCTATTCTATGGGCATTTGACATTATTGGAAATTTTTTGGTATGGAAGATTGGTAATGGTACTGTTGTTCGTATTAGTCTATATCCTTGAATAGGATGTAAATGGAGACATGCTTTACCTTCTTTCATGCTTGAAAAATTACATTTGGCTGGTTTTTATTTTTTATCTGACATTAGACTTCATGGATTGTCTGCATTGATGGCTCAACAATGGTTTACTGCAGATTCCATTGGTTTTACTAATCCTCAAGAGTGTTAGGGTACACAGGGTACTCCCAAAGGACCGAACACCAAGAATAGCTGCTTCACACAAACAGATCACAGATCAATACACCAATGTTTGTCACGTGGTTAAAACCCTCGAGAGGGAAACAGTCCACGGCCCCGGCCAAATAGCTACTTCGGAGCAATTTATTATGCAAAAGAAAGAAAGTTACATGAGCTTCTCATAATCGATCAACTAGCCAAGGACCCTCTATGCTCTTTAAATAGAGATCATAGACCAATCGGGTGTTAGGCCACGGATCAATGGTAGGTATGATCTAAGAGAAGTTGAACCGTCGGATCACTCTATGTCTAGAACATATCGTGACCGTCGGATTAGAATATTTACAAATGCATACTAATGCATACTAAAGAAACACACTTTCACCTAACGGATATATTACACAAGTTGATCTTAACTAACTCCTAAGTGTCTAAATATCCTAACAAAGAGATTGATGTGTGGAATGGTTATGTATCCATTCTTAAATCTAGTCATGTTAGGATTTCAAATGATGATGATGCTCTAGTTTGGAATTTATCTAAATCTGGTCGGTACTCACCAAAAGAAGGTTATGCTCAGCTTATGAACAGGGATATGGATCATATATGGTGGTGGAAAGTCTTATGGAAGCTGAAATGTCCTCTCAAAACAAAATTATTTTGTTGGTTTCTCCTTTTGTGGTAAAGCGTTGACATGGGATGTTCTTATCATGAAAGGTAGAGAAGGACCTGGTAGGTGTTATTTGTGCAAAATGGAATGTGAATCCAATTTTCATATTGGAGTGGATTGCCCTTTTACTTAGACCGTTTGGTTAATTATTGAGGACAATTTGAAACTCAATAATCTTTGGAATGGAGAAACTGCGATAGCGCGTTTCAAAAATTGGTGTTTGAATTTGGAAGTGGAAAATATTAAACCATTACCTATCATTGTCTTATGGTTCATCTGGAAGGCCAGAAACTTGTCTTGTTTTGAGGATCTTTCCTTAACTCTTGCACAGGTATCTAGTTTCAGTCTGGGAATGATGAAGAATATTCTGTAGAAGAATTCTGTGGTTTTGATTAGAACTATCTTTGTGGAAGTTATTGATAAAACCTTTGCATGGGGTTTTTTTGATGGCTCTGCAGCAAGGGATCCAAAAATTTGTAGACCTAGAGGTATGTTGTTTTTATCAGATGTTCACTTTTTCTCTTTTAAAGATGGATTAGGTTTGGGTACTAACAATTTTGCAGAATTATGTGCCCTCAAGCTACTTATTTTTCTGGCTCAAAGGAACTCTTTGGATAAAATTCAGATTTTCGGTGATTCTCAGTTAGTTATTAATTGGGCATCTGGTAAGTACCGATTAATGAATTTAGAATTAGCCATTATTCTTCAGGATGTTAACAGGATTACTGATTGTTTCGATTATGTGTCGTTCAAACATATCTATCGGGAAAGAAATTCTTCTGTAGATGCTTTGGCAAAAGATGGAGGAAGGATATTGGAAGGATCCTGGTCAATTAAGGAACATCAAGCAGATGAAGTTGTGGAAACCTTTCAGGTTTTCTAAAATAAAAATAAATAAATAAAGGTTCTCTGGGACATGGGGAAGAACAGTTTTTTATATATTTGTCTTTGGCATTGTTGGAGACAGTATTTGTTTTCTTTCTCAGCTTGGATGATGATGCACATATCAGTTTTGAAATTGTTTGAGCATTTTTTTATGATGGTGATAAAGTTTTGGGACATATATATGAGTAGTTGTGAAGCTGTTTATTATTTTTTATATAGTTTAGGCCTTTGGACATCATATTTGGTTGGTGTGCTCGTATGGAACATTATCTTGAATGATACCTTTCTAAAAGGGTTTTTGGATATGGATCAGTTCCTTGTTTTGGATTTATCGGAGACAGTTCTTGTTTTCCTTTTTTGGATGATGATGCAGAGATCAGTTTTGAAACTGTTTTGAGTAGTTCTCTATGATGGAGTTAAAGTTTTTGGGACAATTATATGAGCAGCTTGTGAAATTGTTTATTATTTTTGATATGGTTGTTTATGCCTTTGGACATTTTTTTGGTTTTTTGAGCTCTTTATGGAGCATTATCTTGACTGTAATTACCAGTTTTAAGGTTGGGTCTCTCTGTGTTAATGGACTTTTGTGCCATCTATTGAATGTAAATAAAGATATTTACAAATTTTTTCCTTGGAAAACAAATTATCACTTTCATAAATAATAATATTTAAAAAATAAAAACAAAAATATTATAACTAGTTGTAAAATATTTTGTTGACAATCTTTTATCATAATAATAATTATAATCTATTTTTAAAATCACAACCAACCAAGATCCTCTCACTATCACTTAATCATATTCACTATTTATTTATTTATTTAATTTAGTTTTTTTTTTTAACTTCTATAACAAACATTTAGAATTTTAAATATAAGCATAAAAATACCACTTCGACATTTGTTATCATATACTTCAATTCAATGAGAAATTTCATTAAATGCTCCACCACCCACGCTTTAATCACTTCAAATTTATTTCACTTTCAATATATTTATTTTTATAATCTTAATATACTAATAATTTATAATCATAAATTTAGTTAAGACATAAACCAATCTTATTTTTTCATATATATACATATATATATTGTTAAGATGAAGGAGACACTATACTACTTACCAATTGTAATTTTACCAAATTGACAACCATTGTATTATACAATGAATGAATTAATTATATTAATTATTTATTTATTTTATTTAATTTTTAACAACATAACAAATTTAAATATAACCATAAATATTTGAACATATTTATTATTTATTTATTAATTTATCTTTGCTTTTTAATTTTTAACTTCATACCAAACATTTGACATTTGAATATAACCATAAACATGTAATTTGGAAAATCACTATCATGTAGATTAATTCAATGGAAATTTTAGTTAAATGCTCCACCGCCTAAGTTCCAATCACTCAATATACTTATTTTTCAATCACTATGAGTGCAACTTACCCTACCCTAAATTTAATTAGGGCATAAACCTTTCGTTGCTTCGTCAGGTACTTATCACTCTCAAAGATATTAAAAATAATAATAATATAAGATATTTATGTTTTTGTACATTTGACGGTGGGTGTGGTGTTTTTTTTCTCATTTTACACAATTTTAAAGATATATTTTACATTTTAATATGAGTAAAATGTATAATATAATGTAACATCAATGTGACATAACTAAATGTGTTATTTAATATAATAAAAATATACTTTTGAATAATTAATGAGAAAATATTTTTATCAATAAAAAGTTAAAAGGGTTAGTTTATTGTTTAATATTTAAATAATTTTCAAAGTTAAAGGGGTTACTTTATTGTTTAGAATATAAATATTTTTTTGTTAAAAGGTGTTCGATTATCAATAAAAGTTAAAGAGGTTACTTTATTGTTTAGAATTTAAATATTTTTGTGTTAATAGGTGTTGGAATAGACTTAGCAGTTAGTTTATTGTTTAGCATTTAAATAATTTTCTGTTAATAGGTATTGGAATATACTCCTCTAAGATTCGGGCAGATTGGGGTAATAGTTGTATGTAAGGAGTGCCAACCATGAATACACCTAACCATCGCCTAGATTTTTCCACAAAATTTTCTTTCATATAGATATTGAAAAATGAAATAATTATATTACAAAATAAAATAATATGATTCTTTTTATTGGTTATTTAACATGGAATTATATAATCATCTAGTTTTTGGTAATTGTACCACAACAATCGTTGTTTTTAATGTTATGTTTATGTTTTTTCAGAGAAATTAACTGATTTTTATAACTTTTATTCACCACCCTGTTATTGTCTAAAACACCTTTTCGCTTACCATTCTACAGAGGTTTTGCCCGGTTCTGACATCTAACAACCCGATTTCACTAATGTTTTACTAAGGAAACCTATTCGATGCACCTTGAACCACTTGACATGCGTTGGCAACTTGGCGGACTTAACAATTGTTGTGTTCCTGAAAATGCATATGCCCCTGCCTTGACCTCTATACATTTGCTTGGAACACTACCTGACTGTTTTGCGTGGAGGTTGCATGCCATCCATAAAATCCCATTGAACTCCTTTTCCCATATGCGAGACAAGGTGTCATAGTCCACTCCGTCTCTATTTCACCTTTGTGTTTGAGTCTCTTAGACAACTCGGTCAAGAGGAGCCTATATCCAACTCCATTGATGTCCAAGAGCTGAAATGCCAAAGATCTTGAGGTTCAGGAGTGGAAACGCCATAAATTTTATCATCCAAGACATCTTTTTTAAAACAACTTTATGAGGCATGCACATTTGAAACTGGCAGATGCATGTAACCAACCCAACAACTTTGGCCGCCATGTCAGCACCTTCAATCCCCTGACAGTGCTAGAGGCTTCAAAGAAGAAATTATCCATTCGGTTCTTCTTTAGGCATCATCAGTCAATCGTCTCTCTCATTGGATTGGTTGTAATACAATTGAACAGAACTACCCGAACCAATACTGGAATATTCATGGATTACAGGTTTAATATGCATTGAAAAGGAAGTGGGAACTTCTGCTTGATGTATATTTGACTACTTATTCTCTATACCAAATGCCCCAAAGCCCATCCCCAGTGCCCACCCCCATATTTCTCTGATGAATACCTACACCTGCATGACTATTTTGAGAATTAAGATTCTCATTAATTTTCATTCTTCCAAACATGAAATTGGTGTTCCCATACCCATTTCCAAGATCAAAATTCCTATCATAATGTGAAATTGTCTTTTGAGATCAGGAGCAGTCAATGCCATTGCATTTGAGGAGGCCGCAAGACTATTTTGCAAAAGAGGTATTGATGATTGTCCACTCCCTAATCCAACATTAGTATGGCTATTTTTTCTTGGATCTGGGACATCCTGGTTGTGTTTTCCCTCATATGTTGTGATTACTTCCTTTGGGTCATGTGAAGCTCTTTCAACATGCTTCCTTTCTGCACATCCTGCATTCGTGCATTTATAGTAGCTCCTGCAAACAATATGCTATTCAATTGTAAGAATCATAAATGAGCTTTTGAAAAGAAAAATATGGTGAGTATAGATAGTGCTTCAGTTCTTCCTCATAAACGCAAAAAAAAGTCATATAGAAAATTCTAATATCCTTGGAAGCCTTCACATTTTGTATTTTCAGTGTAATGCAAAGCATGCAATAATATCAAACAGTCTAAAGTTGTACTAGAGATGAGTTTTCAAACAACAACCATTTGTTGATAAGCTCAAATGATTTTCTTTGTCAATGTAGGATATTTTGAAACCTATAAACCCTATTCTATCAAATGCATTATTCTATTCTTCAAGTATAGAAAGCAATATATCCATAGTGAATATCATTTATTTGACAAAAGCTTTATTAAACCTATCATCAATCAACCACAACTATATATCAATTTCAATGTACAAATCATAACAATATTTTTTCTATTTGCATCCAAAACAAGCCATCTCAACATTCGAAAGGTAATCTATCACTTACAAAAAAAGTGATTAAAAAAAGGCACTAGTGGGTTAGTCACTCCTATAAAATCTCAAACACAACTCGACATGTTAAGCTTCTAAAATAAAATGTGATAAGAGCATTTTAGATGTCACAAGGGCTTCGTTAACGGACAATACCCATATCACATCCGTTCCTATTGGGGTTTTATTAATTATATAAAAAAGAAACATTATATTGGGGCCATATTAAGGGTCGAGGGGGAAATTATATGTGCTTAAAAAATATGCAATATCCAGGGGGTTTTATTATCAAACAGAGTGGAGAAGCGACCCAAAAAAGAAGAGTGGGGGAGCATTGACAAAGCTCAACGGTACTTGCAGATGGGATGGGGCGGGGATGGGGAGTATTGGGGTTTTTAGTCATGAGAGAAATATAGATACACAAGGTCAGATCTGAATCTAGAATCCATGAGATGCATTGGAAATACTGAACCAACCCTTATCCTTTCTCTCTTTCTATTGATCCAACACCAACAAAAGATCTAGTGAAGGAAATCTTAGGGAGTTAACGCAGGGCATCTCACTTGGTGGATATTGAGAACATTCATTTGTATTACCTTTCTTCAGCCTACTAGATTCATGGAAGTGCCACAGGAAGAAAGGAAGGAACAATCTGTATTGGAAGGAAGGAAAGCATATATACTACTTCCTTAGAGAAAGCCTATGTTTTCCATACACGGTAAAGCAACGAAGTGGACGACCAATGAACCAAACTATAGTTACTACATCTGTTGGTATGTGACAGATTGTTATTCTTATTCCATATAATAAGTGGGAACTTGGGTGGAACTTTGTCATTTTTGACAGTTGACTCCTTGATATATAGTTAAGATCCTCCATTTACAGGTCTATATGATGTAGTTATAAATCTCACATTTCGCTTGGATGAAGCAAAGCAAGAAGGGTGAGCATTGAAACAATTATCAATAACAAACAAAAAGGTCGCATAATAGCCATCATCCCATCCTGCAGCATCAAATTCATAGGTTCAGATCCTAGCCGTAGAGGCAAGTGCAGGGGATATTTTTTTTACCCAAAAGAAATGTCGAGAGAAAATGCAAGGGAAAGGGTGGGAAGAGCATCACCCGCAGAGACAGAGGTAGTTGATTGAGTGAAAGTAATAGTAAAAAAGCAAGTTGAAAACCCCTTAGAATAAGGAATAGAAAAGGAGTCTGGTTCATTCATCGGGTGTGTTTAAGGGTTTAGATTATGTGTCCTACAATCATTGAATTCCAATGTCACAATATTCTGATCATATGCATTCTATAGTTTGGAAACATGCCTTTCATTTGATCTAATAATTATATACTTGTAAGTCAACATCATCCATACTATATATAACTACAGACTGATGTTATTTCATCACTTTCATTTTTGTAGATATTAGACTTGGACGAATCTCTGTCCTAGCTGAAAGTTATCCATGTTGCTGGAACGAAAGGAAAGGTAATCTTATTTATCATTAGTTGTTTCCACTCTTCATATGCAAAGAAAAAGAACATCACTATCCATCTAGGATAACGTTCAAATTTTGTTTATCTTGCTTTACAATAGACTCATGTGGTTGTTAGTTTAGGGATTTCAACGATTTTCTATTCTGATTGCAAAAGAATCTAGATAAAAATTATGCTGTTGTAATTGTAACTTTGGAATGTATTCACTTGTATATCTTATGTATTGTACTGTTGGCGCTTAGGGAAGACCCAGGTTCTTATACTTTTATCTTCTCACCAACAAAGAGACCCACAGTGTTGGCCCTTTCGGCAACAACCTACGAACAGGTTGCAGTCTCACCCGAAACAGCTATGGGGTGCTGCAGAATCAGGTTTCTGCAGGCAAAAGAGGGATATTACTGTACCTTTAGCCTTAACAAAGAATAAGTATGCAATACAGAGCTTCGATATTCATTTAAATAGCTTCGCAGTTTAGATAAAAAGACAGTTAATTGCTTAACCCTTAACTGGGAATTCACAGCGAAGTTAATACTTAACAGTTTATTTTACTTTATCATTCATCTACTTATCAAATGCATAAACATAACAAGACAAAATAAACAAGAACCACCACAACACAAGATATACGTGGTTCACCCCCAGTGTAGGGGATACGTCCACAGAACTACGTTTATATTCAATAATTTACAAACACACAATTTTGATTTGTGCACTCAGCTACAGATCTTCCCAACAACTCAAACTGTGCACTTAGATGCAGATCCTTTCTTCCAAAACCCTCTGCGCACTCAGCTGTAGAGGTCGTCCATGCACTCAGTTGGGACTTAAACTTTCTTCCAAAACCCTCTGTGCACTCAGCTGCAGAGTTCATCCATGCACTCAGCTAAGACTTAACCTTGAACCCAAAAATAGACCTTAGCTTCTTCGCATCAAATTATCCTCATACAAAAACCTTCGAAAAAGCTCTTTTCTCCTTTACATAAGTGCCTATTTATACAAGTGCACTATTACAATACCATGGGTTTAAAAACCATGGGCTTAAACCATGGGACATTTATAAAACAAGGGGCTTCGACCCAACCCCAAAACCCCTAAGACTATTTTGGACCGCAACTCTGCTTACAATCTTCGCACCAAAACTGCGGAGTTGCCAAAATTAAGGACTTTCAAGGTCCGCGACCCAACATGTACCCCGATGTTTATTCCAGGAAGTGTTTGTAATGTAATTGAGTCATGTCATGCCTCGATGTTCCAATCGGGAGATTCTATAATGTAAACAAGTCATGTCAAGTCATTGTGGGTAACCCTCCTATTGATCAAGGGTTAAATTCCCTGCAGTTGTGGGGCCCTAGGGTTATTAGACTCTCCTAGAGAAGTCGGTCCTACTGAGTTATTGTCAAGTTGAGAATTACTATAAATAGAGAGTGATCCTCTCTATTTATTAAACATTCACTCACACTCAGTTGTAGCACATAACTGAGAGAGAACAAGTTGCTGGGATAAGAGAGAGAGAGACTATTGTTGTCGAGAGATCATCTTACTATTTTGGGGTTTTACTTTTGGTGTTGATTCTATCTCTGAGGAAGTTGCGGGGTTTTCTCCTTTATGGTCCCCAAGGAAAAAATTTGTGTTCATTGTCTCTTATGTTTGATTTTTGTTCTTGTTATTCTCTCAGTTAAACATCCTAAGATAATGCTAGCTTAAATGATAAAAATCTAACATGGTATCAAAGCTAACCTCAGAAGAAGACACTGTGTAGCTGTAGAAACTAGGGATTCCTAATTTTTG
Organism: Pseudotsuga menziesii; assembly: GCA_001517045.1. NCBI lineage: Eukaryota > Viridiplantae > Streptophyta > Pinopsida > Pinales > Pinaceae > Pseudotsuga > Pseudotsuga menziesii. Next base: position 27,650 of record LPNX010197788.1, on the reverse strand, counting down.
GATCTCTCTCCACATATTTTCAGCAAAAGAGGGTTGGACTGACTCTCCTCTCTAGGGTGCATCTTTTTGTCGAAGCAGAATCTGATTCTAAGTATTTTCAGTTTTTGACCCGACACTCCTGCCGAAAATTAGGGCTTTACACAGAAGAGGAATTTTTGAGTGAGCCCAGGCCTGGATTGATCTCCTCCTCAAAATTGAAGTTTAGAGATCAATATCAAAGCTTTTGGTTGGAGAGAAATCTGGGAAATTCAAACCCTAATCTGCTCCTGAACCAGCTCTACAGAAATTCAGCTCCAGATCTAGATCTGACATCTTAACCTGATAAGATCTAAACATTTTGCATTTCCATTTGAGGTTCTCATTTAAGATGCCACATCATACCAAGCTTGATGAAAATCTTGAGGGAGCTGATAACTTCCGAGCCTGGAAGTATAGGATCTCCTTGGTCCTGGAAGAAAATAAGTTGGACTCCTGCATCAATGAGGAGGTTCCAGTTCTAGAGTGAGATGAGGCTAAGGCCTTACACAAGAAGAAATGTGTCATGGCTAAGAGGATTATTGCTGATTCAATCAAGGATCACCTTATACCACATGTGTCCTCCCTAAAGACACCTAAAGCTATGTTTGATTCCCTGACCAAACTATTTGAAGGAAATGACATAAACTGAAAGATGACCTTGAGGAACCAGTTGAAGAATGTGAAGATCCAGAATACGGAGACCATACAGTCATACTTCACAAGGGTCTCCCATATCAAAGAACAACTTAAAGAAGTGGATGAAGAAGTGGAGAATGTAGATATTGTAATGACCACCTTGAATGGTCTCCCTAGAACATGGGACTCTTTCATTCAAGGGATCTGTGCTAGAAAGAAGCTAGTCAAGTTTAGCAGACTATGGGAAGAATGATCTCAAGAAAAAGATCGAATAGCAGCTCGAGAAGAAAATATGGGAAGTGAAGATCAAGCTCTCACAGTACAATCCAAGAAGAGAAAAACAAATCATCACAGAAGTAAGCATTCTCATCCTAATAAATTTAATAAGAATCGACCCAGATTGAGATGCTTCATATGTGATGAAAAAGGACACTATGTGTTACGGAGAGAAATTCCTATGGCTTGGGGTACCACAACAGACAGCTTTGACTCCAGAAATCAATCTTTCCCAATATGCAATAGAAATAAAATGTCTAACACTAAAGGATCATACCTCGTACCTTATTCCGGACGGTTGAAGTAGATCCCCGTTGAGCTTTCCAATCTTCATCTTGAATTGATATAATACTTCCTCAACAACAAGTAAACAATACAAGCATACTATATATCTTGGTGTTAGATCTATTCTAGCATATATAATCCATAATGCAAAAGCATTTGACATATTCCAATGGATACAATATTCAATCAAATACACATCATTGGACAGGAAAAGATAGTTCTTATTAATATAAATCAGAGATTACAAGATAGATACAACCTCTGACGGCACATCTGTGAACCGGAGAAACTGAATCCCCCACTTGGGCCTCCACCACCTCAATCCTCCATCTCACGATAGCAAGCTCACTAGCAAAAGGCAAGCTTGGGAAGAACACAAAAATGCTCCAAGGGACAAAGGGATGCAGACTCAAGTACAAATTCTGGCAACAATGGACTATAGTTTCGTTGCTCTCAATCTCTCTATGTGCCTTCAATGTACCAAGGCGTTCCTTATATAGCTTCACAAGGGATAATGAAGGGTCGAATCCGAGCGATCTCAAGGCATATGGAAGGCCAGGAGTCGAATGAGTCGAATCCATGTCAAGGAAAACTCCAAAAGGATTTGGATTATGCACACACCCTGATGTACGCGGTTATATGGGTCAAACCCGCGTATGTACGTGGTTATCGGGTAAAAAGCCGCGTATATAATTTTTCATATAGTTTTAGGGATGATCAAGGAAACATCAAAGGATAAAAGATGGTCCATGGGGTGTAAAGAGTCTGCAGCGGGACAGGGGAAGGCCATACAAAGTGTGATTCACCTGGAGTGGTGAAATCCGCTATAACAGATGCCCCCTAATGTGTGAGGTCAGAGGGGTCATACGATGGCCAAAATACATTATAAGTCCATCCCAGAATTGGAGTGATGAAGGATCCCAAATGGAAGACCAGCCACCCAATCAGCATAGTACAATGATACAACTCTGCATATAACGGCAAGTACATATAGCAGTCCCGGATACATAAGAGTACAATGGCCATGAATCGGCATAATACATGATATCACATATGTGGTCATCACCACGTACATTATACATAGATCAGAATCTCCATGATGAAGATATACAAAGGACCATGATCTCCAAAATGGTTGAATATATATAATAGATCAAGATCTCCATAGTGGCTGGACATATTTGAGATACACTGGAATGAAGTCACGAGAGCTGAAATCTCATGAACACTAGCACGATCAAGGAGGTAGCATATAAGAGATGACAGCAGTCTAGAAGGGCTTCTACACAAAACACTATGAGTACATGTCCTACTATGTGAATAGAGGTGTCGAGGTCGAACATAGTAGTCCATCCTCTGATTACCGGTCATTGATGTATACCGTTAACAGACGCGAGATTAGACACCGATAATGAAAATGGGAATCAAGGTACTAGAGTGCAAACTAACAAGTGTGAATAGATGTGTTGAGGTCGAACACTTGAGAGAATCCATCGATCAGGGGACATTGATGTATTTCCAAGAAACTGTCGATGGCGAGAGAACCTGCCACTGATGACTGCAAGTCTCAAGGCACTCAAAAGGACTCTAGATTCCAATCCTAGAATAAATGATCGGAAGTCGATGGGATGAAATCCGCTAGAAGGAGGGCATTAAGGCATCCCCCATCATCCAACACGAGGTACTCAGCAAAGCTGTCTAATGTGGAAGGACTCGATCATAAGGTGCACGAACCAGTAACTGTACCGAGAATGGCCGACATGCAAAGTCAAGATAACTGAGGAATGGCCGACACAGGTTTCAACTTCCTTCGAACAAGAGCATAACAACATATGGTGACTGAATGAAGGAAGCATAAACTCGATATACAAATTGGGACATATTTGTGACACAGGGAGCATCAACAGAGGCTACATAGGGACTAGAAGCTTAACCAGTCGGTGGAGATAAATTCAAATAAACGAGTACAGCTCCTAAGTCAAACTATAAGCCAACCAATGGATGTGATATACAGTGCTCTGTTCGAAGGCGACATGACTCGATAGCTACCAAAGATAACATCTTTCCTTGTCCGGCTTTTTGGTTTTTTTATTTTTTTGTACTTTTTCAGTTATTTGAAAAGCTTGAAAAAAGAATAAACTAGCTTTATAGTTACAACCTAGGAGGAGACGAGTGTCATCAGGGCCAACAAACTAGTTCCAAGCAGTGGAACATACCTATGCTGAATGCAAGGATACATGTGTAGGATATCGACACTCGGGGGAAAATCCCCTCCCGATAAAAAGGAAATCAAGCTGCGAAGGATAAAAAAAATGGCTTTGCATGGCTAGACATGAGACAAGCTCGGGCTATATGGCTGAAACGCAATGTCAAGGGAGCCGGCATAAAGCTCAATAAGGCAGGCAAAGCTCATAATAATGCATTCACAACTTGACATGAGGGAGTCCCAGGGAAAAGGCCAACATAAAGTTCAAGAGGAGTATGAAGCTCTTGCTCAAGGACATGGCGGGACTAAAAGGGACTCCCAGACCTAAGAGAGGACTCACAGCATGGGTACCAAATGCAAAAGGGAGCTAACTAGGGCACCCATGTAAAGGAAAGCTCTACCATTCACATAGTACCACTTCTACCAGTAGCATGAAGGTTCCGTGATACCATGGAATGGGTTCGTACCTAAGGTTCAGATGGAACAGTCATAAGGCAATACATAAGTGCAAGCGGATGTGAGATCCTAACCTATATGCCAGTTCATACATAATACCTGTGATAAGAACAAACGGGTCAAAACCTCGGAGAGAGTGTACAAAAACTGGATCCCACATGACAACCATATTAGACCAAAACAACCCAAAATAGTCAATAAAGAATCCACACTATAGGATATAGGGAGTAATGATCATGACAACAGCACTGAAAGGAAACAATGCGGTGAACGATGAGACATAAAAATGAAACTAAGGTGTAGACCCAACGTTCATGCATCCACTACCACCCCCATGAGGGTAACCACCAGTGTAAAGACCAATAGAAGGGATTCAACATCCTCCACAAATGGAACAGAGGGCAGAATGTGACCATTCCCAAATATAGGAGCACAGTAAGGGGCTATGATGCACCCAAGTCTGACACTAGGGTCCATAGTAGGACCAAGACGAGTGATAGGATCAGGCATACCGAAAATAAAAGGACCTGAACTTAAGAGAGCATAAATATAATCAAGTAACCACGATCCCGAAGGCCAACTAGTGCACAAAGAGCACACTCGTAAGAAAATCTACAGCCAAAATACAAGCAAACCAAGGGGAGGATATGTGAGCTCCCGAATGCAGAAGGCATGTCTCACCTAGGAGAGGCTTGAAACTCCCATACACTACAAGCGGAGGTACGTAACCAATTATAGTGGCCCTCAGCTTCAACGCATAAAGCGACTGTGCTGTTCGACCCCAACCTGGGTGGGACACCTGCAGAATAACCTCTACAAGTACCCCCTCGATATCCTAGGTAAGGTCACTAAGGTCACCTCAATATAATCAAAGCTCAGGCAGACAGTCGCAAGTGGGATTGACTGTATGGGCAGGGTAGCAAAGCCCGAAACTCTCGAAAGAGCCCCCAGATACGAATACAATCCTGGAAATATCTCCGGTGCTACTCAATTATGACTAGGGGTCATCCCAATCAATAACCGCTCACACTGCCTTGTGCTTAACTCCCTTTTGAGAGGAGGATCCTGAGAACAATGGTTATACCAAGGATTTCACACACTCCCTGGACAGACACCTAGATGTTGCCGTTTAGTGATCTTGGAGAATTGACTTACAATGAACTATTCCAAGATCCTAAAACCTAAGCTTGTTGGTGCACCCTAGAAAAGAAAAGAGTGTAATTCATTTTAATTAGTGTTGATTTTAGTTGGCTGTAATTACTCAAAGAGAAATGGCCGTGCAACTAGTGAAGTTATGACTCAGCAGTGAAGTAAATATGCACACCATAACAAACAATGCTAAGTGCAATCTTTGTCAAATGAAAAATAGGGTATGCCACTACATGAGATGCATAAATATATATTCCTTTCTGAATGCCAATGCAATCCTTACTATATGAAAGCCTAAAAACAACTCTCATCCAAGCAATCCAATGCAAGTACCTCCTCAAATCCATATCTAAGATGCAACTAAGAGTGCAACTACTTTGTATTTTTCAATATAAAAGAATGAAAAATGCAATAAAAGTCATCTAAAACTCTCAGTCTCTATAGCAAGTATAAAAGACAAGCCCAGCAAGACACCAAGACAAAAAGAGTAATGCACTAATGGAAAAACAAAAAGGATAAATGACTCAAACTACTTTCAAAGAAAAATCAATGAAAAAGCAGTCTCTGGTCACAAAAGAAGCATCCAACAGACAACATCAGACCCAAGGAAGACCCAGCCACACTCACAACCCACCCAACAACTTCCCATAACATCAAACTCACCAAAAGGGAGGATGTACGCGACTGTATAAAGAACAGTTGCGTATGTACGCGAATTCTGGCCAAAAATCCGCATATGTACGCGACTTTTGGCCAAAAACCCGCATATACAGAGAAGGCAATGGTAAAAAGCAGGCCAAGGCCAAACCAATAAAGGGGAGTGTCAATGGACAAACATACTATAAAATGCGACACAGAAACAGGGAGAAACCAAGAGAAATTCAATAATATCAAGCCCATTGTACCGATAAAAACCCCCAAAGGCAAAATGACTAGGAAGTCCCCAATGGAGTCGCCAATTCTATTACGGAGAGAAATTCTTATGGCTTGGGGTACCACAATAGACAAATTTGACTCCAGAAATCAATCTTTCCCAATATGCAATAGAAATAAAATGTCTAACACTAAAGGATCAGACCTTGTACCTTATTCCGGACGGTTGAAGTAGATCCCCGTTGAGCTTTCCAATCTTCAGCTTGAATTGATATAATACTTCCTCAACAACAAGTAAACAATACAATCATACTATATATCATGGTGTTAGATCTATTCTAGCATATATAATCCATAATGTAAAAGCATTTGACATATTCCAATGGATACAATATTCAATCAAATACACATCATTGGATAGGAAAAGATAGTTCTTATTAATATAAATTAGAGATTACAAGATAGATACAACCTCTGACGGCACCTTTGCGAACCGGAGAAACTGAATCCCCCACTTGGGCCTCCACCACCTCAATCCTCCATCTCACGATAGCAAGCTCACTAGCAAAAGGCAAGCTTGGGAAGAACACAAAAGTGCTCCAAGGGACAAAGGGATGTAGACTCAAGTACAAATTCCGGCAACAATGGACTATAGTTTCGTTGCTCTCAATCTCTCTATATGCCTTCAATGTACCAAGGGGTTCCTTATATAGCTTCACAAGGGATAATGAAGGGTCGAATCCGAGCGATCTCAAGGCATATGGAAGGCCAGGAGTCGAATCAGTCGGATCCATGTCAAGGAAAACTCCAAAAGGATTTGGATTATGCACGCATCCCAATGTACGCGGTTATATGGGTCAAACCCGTGTATGTACGTGGTTATCAGGTAAAAAGCCGCGTATATCATTTTTCATATAGTTTTAGGGATGATCAAGGAAACATCAAAGGATAAAAGATGGTCCATGGGGTCTAAAGAGTCTGCAGCGGGACAGGGGAAGGCCATACAAAGTGTGATTCACCTGGAGTGGTGAAATACGCTATAACACTATGCTAAAGAATGTCCTAAGTGTTGGAATATAATAAACCCACTCATAAAATAATTAATCATTATTTGATTAATTTCCTACCCACTAGCTTAGATAGTTGGCATCCACTTGCACCTTAGAGTCAACACTTTCCATCTATATCTCAGGAATGATTTATTTCTAATTCTGGGTTGATCTTGACCACTTTATGGCCATCCAGAATTGGTAACTGTGCTTTATAGCAGATTCTGCTTTATTCTACTTTTTCTACTTTATCCTACTTTTCTGTGCATAAGGTAAAGCTAGTCAACTAGGAAACTGGCAGCTTTTGTTGCCAACCCATCCTCCATTATTTTCTCTCCATATTCTAGGATTAGTAATTCTTTCCTTCACTCATCATCATGCACACATGCTATTGCTAATTCGTGAGGTGCTTGGTAGATTGGGAAAGTGCTTTAGTCAACTACGGGGTTTATCATAATTAGTAAGCATGCTTTATGAGCTAGCTTGAGTTGTCTTCATGCAACTCCTTTTTCCTTTATAAGGATGTATTACCTATGTAATAATATCAATTATCATTTATTGATCATTCATTAATGTATGTTCTGTCGGGCACCCAATATGCAAGTGAATTACAACTAACATATAGAGTGTACAATATTTATTGTCAACCCGGGAAAGTCTTGTATTTCAAGGATAACATGCACAGTATATGCTTAAACATGAAATCACTGTAATTGAACAATACTATCCTCTGTTCGGCTATGCTCATCCCAAGATTCTAATTAATCCAGTTACCTTCTAAGGAATGCAATCACAATTACCTTCTGCTATGTCTTGATCTAAGAATGGAAAAATAAAAGTCACATCTAAATTATGATTGCAGATAAAAGGAAATCCTGTTCACGACAATTAATGATTAACTCAACTATCTAATTTGATTGTCCTAGGAATCCAAAAACATAAATTGAATATTGATCTAGGAATTCAAAATACAGAGATTGAGTTCAGCTGTTCTAGGAAATTGAAGTACAGGAATGAAATTCTGTAATCATAAAAATAAGAGACACGCTGCAAAGATTCACGGAAACGACAACTAAAAGATCTAAGGATGAACAGAGCTGTTACGGTTACCACACGAATTGCATAAGAAATAATTACCTACTCAGTCGACTGTCACACTATGCCACTACAGGTATCCAAGGACTGCAATCACGACACACTGTAAATCCACACTTGTTACAGGTTCCTATGAAGAAATAAAATTAACATAACATCACTCAAAAAAATAATTGAAAAGACCTAATTTAACTCAGCGATCCCTGTGGAAGGTGGGCCCAGCCTTCACACAGAGATGCTAGCTGAACACACGTAAAAAAAACCTTTAGATCAGAAGTAACTCCTTGTATTAAAAGACAGAATGATTACACAATTCCTCCTCACAGCTACTACAATGAATTGATTATATGTTCAGCAACCCCTAGCTCAAAATAGTTCTCCATATTTATACAATGTAAATCATAACATCCTATCCTATTATGGGGCATCCATGAAGATCCCTGATCTTCAGGCGCCCTAAATGACAACAGCTGTTACAAACTTGGCAGGATGAAAAATAGGAAACATAGGAAAACTTTTAATTGCTCCAGGAGTGACGATATCTTTAGATTACGGCTACACACAAGCAGTAACACACTATTGACCTCCAAGTCTGACGCATTCTGTTACAACTACCTTGACACAGCTTTGTCCGGGATATCGCAGTGGAACCGCATTCCTTGGGTAATGATAGGATGGATGGGGATCAGCTTTAGCAATGAATACCCATCCTTTTCGTAGCCTATTCAGCCCAATCTTCCTACAGTCCATATATCTCAAAATACCTTTATAAACCATCATATGTTAGTGCATTGAGAGATATGAAGCCTTAATTATCACAATCATAAGTATTAATAAAATAAAACAATGACCAATCATACCTTGGTGGTTTGAAGAGTAGAGTGGGGGTAAAATGTTTATTTGGCATGCTCAATGGGGTAGGATAGAACAAGAAGAGGTAATTAAGGGTGGTCAAAAGAGGCCATTTCTGGGCCCAACATCTCCCCCCAACTGTCCTATTGCATGTCCTCATGCAACAACCTCCATTACTCTGAATCTGAATCTTGCACTGAGCTCTATTCATGGAGAGAAGAGAAGTTGTAGGGGAACTCAGGCATCCCTTCTTTTTCTATGAACCCTCTGTGAGCAATCCAATATCTCCAACATCGTTGTTCCTCTGCCTTGGTTAGTGAGAAGTACATCCTATATGGTTTTTCCGGCCACCAGATGAGGGGAAATTTAAATTTCAAACCCAACCAATTAGCCCCACATTCCCTGATACATCCAATATAACCCTTGACGCTAGAAAGTTCCTGTTCAAAATTTCTAAAATAATAAGGGTCTCTGCTCCTGAGTGTAGGAGAGGCAACCTGCCATCTGTGCTTACTTCCTTCCAACGATGCTTGTTGATGTATAGAAATATGGTTGGTACAAGTAGAAATAACTTCCTCCTACAGTTCCATTATGTGCCATGTCTAGATGGGGAATGAAATCAAACTCATGTATTGAGCAAGAAGAATACCCAGATTTTGAGGCTCACTTCGAACCCACAGGTTAGAGTGAGCTTCATTGTGAGAAAAGGTTTGAAAAGACCTTTCCCATTGAGCATGATTTCTCACAAAAGAAGCAAAGGACCTCAACTGAACATCCCCTGAAAAAGGGATAGGATTTGAATGGTGAACCAGAGGGCAAGCCATCTCATGCAAATATAATTCACATAACTAATTTTGATCTTCAAAATTACTTCTTAAAAATGTTTCTAAAATTTTTGTTGAGGTCGTTATCTCAAATGACCTCCCTTCTTTCACAGCTCTCAACTTAAACCAAACAAACTGTTCAAACAGGAAGACAGGGTAAGAAGAAGAAGGAACCCTAGTGCCCAGGAGTTCTTGAGAGAGAGCATACATCTGCTCTTTTTACTTTTGCATAAACTGGAACTTTTTCAGCTCCCTTAAATTGCTCTGTATCTCTTCCTCTCGAAGTGTCTAGGTCATACATTCTTCTACCCATTTCTCCTCCAGTATTTTGATAATATTTTTATGCTTAGTGTTGTACAGGATTATACACCTAATAACCTAAGGTCTAGGGTTACCAACATACTCAATTACTTGCAAAGAATTGACTTCTAAAGTACAGAATAAGAAATAGGAAGATTAAAAGGACTTACTTGTTAAACGAAGGTCGATCCTTGTTAATCTTCTTCCTCTCTATTCCACTTCCAAAGTCTTCAATATTGATCCTCTTTCACCTGTCAAGAAACACTTTTCCAGATACAAGATGATTCATGTACATATAAGCAGGTTAGATAAACCACATATAGATGCATAAACATTTATCAAACCACAAGACATGAAACACATATGGAAGAAGTAATCTCTTTATTATCAATAATGGAAAGAGTTCAGATACAACCCAACGCCTGAGACAAGGACTCCTCTGCTACCAAAGGATTCTGAGTTCCACTGCTCCAAATACTTCTGTATAAACTCCACCAGCATAAATTTGCTCCAAAAGTGTAAGTAACCAACACCCTCCCCAAGGCATGTATTTATATGTGTGAAATAAGGCAGTTCTCGAAGGTTGGGGAAGTTGTAGCAGTTAAGGGATTTAAGTTAAATGAGTTAACTAATCTCCCATTAGTGCGTGTTTTATATTTAAATGTGAAGATACACATTCGCGGGCCTGTAGTAGAGAAACCCGCGAATGATTCGCGACTATGTATAAGCACAACCCGCGAATACATGGATTCGCGACTTGCTACAAAGGAGACTCGCGAATGATGCGCGAGTTGTCTATAAAGAGAGTCACGAATACATCTCAACATGGAAAAAATGGCAAAATGACTAGCTGGATGAAGGAAGCATGTATTTCATGACAAGCCAATCTATAGTGTTTTGGGAAAACCTCTATCCATAAATGTCCTTTTGTGTGCCAACATGAGGGATGTCGGCACTCAGACAGAGATGTGCCATTCAGGTGTATAACAGATGCCCCCTAATGTGTGAGGTCAGAGGGGAACGATGGCCGAAATACATTATAATATTTATCTTTGGAGAACTCAGAAATCCAATGGAGTAGAGAGAGTACCTGAAACAAAACATAGTAATGTCATATACAAAGTTACATCTGAGGATGCTATGTTCAATTTACTGGAACATTAGCTCCTTTACAATATTTGATTACATCATATGATACGGGTATAGAACCACGTATATTACAAAGGTGGATCGAAGCCACAATATACAATAATGATGAGTCTTAAAAGATCTAGAAGCAATGTAGATAAATCAAACATAATCTTGCACAACTTAGTCCATATGTGAGAGACTAAGATCTTCATAAAGGATCCCAAAGAACCAGTACAATCCACGCCATGTGAATAAGGGTAAGCTGAAGTCGGACATGGAAAGGATTCAACAGTTTGTCAACCAAGAAGGGATAATTGACAACTAAAGCAAAGGAATTCACCAATGATGAAAGTGAATCCTGAGGTACGATCATCAAAACTATAGGTCTTCGTCATCAGGAAGTACTGAAATGGAACCATGCTGTGATAAGGAAGGCAACAGATCCTCCAATGGATCACAAGAGTGACTAGGAACTGGGAAAAAGAAGGGAGACACAAATAGATAACAGATATAACAATGATGGGATCAAGTTATAGATCAGATATTGGGTAAAGTCCTTGAACAGTGAGCACAACACAGAGATGACCCAAGGCAGCATACAATAGATAGATAGAACAGCTAGACTTATCTGTCATGTAGGAGACATGATTAGATTCCCCAGGATAATGGACAAGAGGAGGAGTAAGAAACTCAAAGTGATAGCTGAACACAAGTGTATACTGAAACATGGATATCGGAAAACAAAGAATGCTATGTTCAAGGACGACATGCTGCCATTACTGAAAACAAGAGAAAACTTCTTCCTTACCGTCCCTGTTAAATTTTAACGAGTCCAGGAAAGTAAACTGGGTTCCCTCTTCATTTTTTAACAAGATTGAAGAGATGGGAAAATAATGCTTGATACACTGATTCGTGGATTTAATGAGCCCGAACTAGTACATGCTCAGATAGTGTTTTCACATTTAGAGAGTCTGAAAACTCCAAAGAAGACTCCAGGGGGGTCCTTTTTTCGTCCAATTTAGTCTCCTGAGGACAAAAAAGTATAAAACAAACCACAGAAGAACTCTCTTAACTTCCGAAGAAGAAAAGGTGAACCTTTTGCGTACTTAGTCAGGGAGGTTTGAAAAAGGTTAAATTACCACCTACCCAACGCTCCTTCCAGAACAGCATAGAATAGCTTGAGTTTTACGAGTGTGAAGGAAAGAAAGATCACTCGGAAAGATCCATTTGGTTACGAGAAATGGGGATTACAACAATAAACTCGTTGCTTTGTTCTTTAGTGTTTAACGAGCATGACAAAGACACAAAGTACACTCGAAATCTTTTTCATGTTTGGGTCCAGAGCACAAAAAAGAGAAAACTAAGCTCAAACCGGGTGTTCCTTGTTGAAATATTGTAACTTCGAAGAATATTCTTTATGTATCTTTTGTGGTCCCCGATGGTCCAACCGGGAGAACCACTTGTATTACATTGTACCCCGATGCTCCTAATCGGAATAACTAATAAGAGTCATGAGGTAGTCCCCTCTAATTGTAAAGGTGGGTCATCAGCTCCCCGGTGTGGTTACTTGAGCCTACATGTGTAACTCGAGCCTACATGAGTTAACTTAAGCCGACATGTTAATTGAGTAAACTTTAAGTAAACGAATGAATATAAATAGAGGTGTAGTGCTCCTCATTTGAGACACACACACTCACTTGGAATAGTGCACTTATGGAGGAGAGAAGTTGCTGGAGAAGGAGGAGAATCAAGTTTTTGATCTCCTTGTTGGTTTTACCTTTTTCCCTTTTGGGGCATCTATATTGAGGAAGCTTTTGCTGGGTTTTTCCCTTTAGGGTTTTCCCAGGATAAATCTTTGTTGTTCTTGTGGTACCGTTTCTTTCAGTGATCCTATTTTATATGCTTTTATTATGAAAAATGAAATGATATACTGATGTCTTAGCTAAGCATATGAAAATTTGACATGGTATCAGAGCTAACCTGAATAGGGCAGCTTTCACAAGTTACAGAAGCTATGGATTCTTATTTTTTGGTTCTCTCTCCACAATCAATCAGCAAAAGAAGACTAGGATGACTCTCCTTTGAAGGGTGCATCGTTCTGTCGAAGCGGAATTCGATTCCGAGCATTTTCAATTTTCGATGTGGAAATTAGGGCTTTCTACAGAAGAGGAATTTTTGAGTGAGACCAGCATAGGATTTTTCTCCTCATAAAAACCTAATTTTAGAGACCTGGATCAAGAATTTTGGTTGGGTGAATCTCCAGGAAAGTCAAACCCTAGTTTGACCCCGAGCTAGAAAAACCCTAAATACTAAAACTGCTACGTTTTGGCACATTCGCTATATTCCGAGATTGGTGAAGGATCAGGAGCTGAAACTTGCAGGGGCCGAAGATAAAATCTTGATGAACACTATGTCCAAAATGCATCTTCAGATTCGCTGTATTCCAGGCGATATGTGCTCTCCAAGTTAGGGTTCCCGCCTCTTCCAGAATTCATCCCTAAACAGGACACCTGGGGCGAATTGCAATATATTGGGCTACAGAGGTCCAAATGGAATTCCTGAAAATGTTCCAGAAAGGGAATAGACTTTAATTTCGGTGGTCATAATTTCAAACTCAGAAGATGAACCAGTGACACGTGGCATGCCGTACAACTTCGTTGTTCTGAACAGTCCTATAACAGGTCACCTTGGGAAAAGGATCATAAATACAAAATGGTGAAACAAATTCTGATGAAATCTATGGTGGTGGATCAGGGACATGCTAGGTTACCTCAGTACAAAATTTAAGACATAGAGGAGCATAAATTGTGGAGATATCACAGAAACAGTAACAGGAATTTTTGCAGAAGAAATTGGAAAATTAGGGCTTCTTGTTCTAGGAGCTTCCCTCCACTATTTTCAGAAATGGAGTACATTGGACAGCTCCATTTGGAAATATCTATCTGTCTAGCCAATAAGATCTGAAAGATTCCAAGTTTTTGAAATTAGGGTTTTTGTGACAAACCCTAGATCAGTCAGCTCCGGAACCAGGATGGACACCTCAAATCGGTAAGATCTAATCCTTTGCTATGTTCATTTGAGGTTCTCTTTTCAAAGTGATCTATGACATCAGCTTGATGATAAGCTTGGTGAATTTGACAACTTCCAAGCCTAGAAGTATATGATCTCTCTGAAGAAAATGGATTGGACACCTACATGAGCATAGAGGTTCCAGTTTCAGAGGGAGATGAGGCTAGAAGCCTTTATCAAGAAGAACTTGGTCAAATCCCAGAAGATCATTGATGATTCAGTTACGAATCAACTTGTACTACAAGTGTCTTCCCTAAAGACATTGATGAGGGTTGATTTATTGACCAAGCTATTTGAAGAGAAGAACATAGATCAGAATATGACCTTAAGAAACCAGCTGAAGAATGTGAAGATCCAGAATGCAGAGACCATGCAGTCATAAGGATATCTCAAATCAAATAA
>LPNX010197781.1:183280-207386 GCA_001517045.1 Pseudotsuga menziesii | reverse complement strand
TTCTTCAAATTTTTAAGGTCACACAGTTCATTAAATGCAAAAATTCACACATTAAATGACATCAGAATATTTTTAAAAAAATATCACTATGAAGCCAACATAGTAGTCTACAATTTGTTTTCTTACTGCAAGTCAAAATTCACATGGCATATATGCGTTTTGAGGGCTTCTATCTAGCACATGAGTAAAAAATCAGGTTTTCATCGCCAAATTTGGCCAAAAAGTGTTACCCATCTTCATGGAATCACCCGTAATCACTATGTAACACTTACTAAAATAGGCTCTACTACTAGCATCAATTTGAAGAATGTTATAGTGGGATAGTTGAGTCATGTGGATGAAAATATGGCATTGATAGCATTGAGAATTAGATAAATATTTCTGAAGAGCGAGGGATATGTGACACCCAACCTTAGACATTCGTATAATTAAAATAGCACATGGTAGTAGTGTAGAGGGTTAAGTAATATATAGAAGTTAAAGGGAAAATATAAATTTGTAATTTAATTTAGATGTATGGGTGACAAGTGTGTCATCCATGCAAAAATTAAGAAATTGGACAAAATATGAAAATTAAGTAATTAAAAGGGGACAAGACAAAGAGGTAGGCGCTCTTGCTAATTGATTTTAGGTTTATTGCTTGGTTTCTTGTTTTTTGTTGTTTTTTCACTTATTTAAGAGGTAGGTTGACGAGGAGTATAGGCTAGAATAAATATTGATAGTAAAAAAAGGTAAGGACTCACTCGCTCTCACATAGTGTCAATTGTTGAGGGCTCAGAGGCTTCAATTTTTGTTGGAGGATGGTTGGATGAAGAGTTGTCCCTCGAACTATTTTTGCGAATAGAGGAGTTGATGACTGGTTGAGGATAAGGCGTGCATAAAAATATGTTTATTTAGTAATTGATTAGGTAAGTAGAAATTCTTCTCCTTGGATTATAATTTTCTTAAATTTCTGCTAGTTATCTAATGGTATTTGATTGAAAAATACATACTTGAAAGATTTGTTCTTTTTCAACTTTTTCCCAGTAAATATGCCATTCAATTAGGGTTAGAAATTTCCCTTAAATGAGTTTAAAATATAGGGTTATTGCATTTGGTATGAGATCCCTAGGTTCAAACACCCAGGGGATTTAAGGGCTATAACCACCTAAAATATTTGGATTATTAAACAAATTTATGATGGATGGTAGGGTTTGAACCCAGATCTAGTAATGTAGAGAAATTTCCTTTCTTAGACCACACCTATATATTAATGAGGCAACAACCCAAATGCATGGCATATTAATAAATAATAACACAACAAGAGTTAGAAACTATAGCTAATACAAAGACAATTCATTTGATCCTAACTTTTGAAGGCACACTAACATACATATGGCTATTGTAATTATGTTCTATAAGTTTTTACATTTTGAACAATGTCTATTCTATAAGTTGTGGCATAAATACCTCATAAACGTAGTTCCTAAATTTGTTTATGGCATGTACAACTGTCATGAATTCTTTTTCTATGTCTGTGTAGTTCAACTCAGTAAGAGTTAGACTTTTGTAGAAAAAATAAATGGCATAGGTTTGTTGATTTTCTTTTTGTCTCAACACCTCTCCATGTCCGAGGCATTTGTTTATATGTGAAAAGGGAGAGACCAATTTACCCTCTTAGTATTAGTGGGAAGTTTTTCCTTTAATGTTTCAAAACCATTTTGGAAATTATAATCCCATAAGAAATCAACATCTTTAAAACAAACAATTTAAACATGGGTGCAACTATTCTTCTAAAATTTCTATAATTGTCTATAATAACCTATGTGCCCAAGAAAATTTCTTACCTCTTTTGGAGTCTTTGGAATTAGAAGATTAAAAAAGAACTTCATTCTTTGCAAGGTAAAATTTGAGTCATGCACAGGAAAATCCCTTTCGTTAGAAACATAAAACAATTTTCATTGCTTAACATAATGTTAGTGTTCTAGAACTGCTCAAGACTTTGTTAATATTATATAATGCTTCCTCAAAAGAGTCTTGGGTGCATCCATGGAGCTGGGTTACAATTTTTTGCAAGGAAATTTTGACAAAAACACAAAAACGTACCTCGGTCGAGCAATTTTTAAACCCTCGATTGAGGTATTAACACCTCGATCGAGGGTTTAACAAATGCTTGATCGAGGTTTTCTTAAAACCCCGATCGAGCTTTTGCTAAACCCTTAATCTTGCACTACAGCTCGATCGAGGTACCTATGTTTATAAAAAACCTGATTGATGGTTTAAGAAAACCTTGATCGAGCTAAGAATCTCGATCAAGGTCACTGTGCAAAAAAAATTATAAAAAGAGCCGCAAGGACCCGTGGCCTCATTTTGGCATTTTCTCCACACAGGTACCTCAATCGAGCTGCAACGCAACCCATATACCTCGATCAAGCTATAGCGCAAGCCACCAACAACCCAACCACAACCTACTTTCCACCATCATGTCGAAGCAGAGAGGTAACCTCCTAAACTAGGGTTTTGCAATTTAAATCAAATTTAAGCTTATTTTTAAGTTTTAAAATTAAAAAAAAAATCATTATTATACATGTTCTTAGGTTAGTTTTTTTCGTTAAATGTGTTTGAAATGTGTGTCGTCAAGTAGAAATGCTGCTGGATTTTTATAAAATTCTAATTTAATTTTTTTTTATTTAAAAGTTAATTTTTTGTTAAATTATATATATTTTGTTAACTGGTAGCGTTTATGCTACCAGTTTAATTTTGAAATGTGTGTTAGGCAAGCAGAAATTCTACCCAATTTTTTTCAATCCTCCAAGAATACATGGAGGATTGAAAAAAATCCATAAGACACCAAGTAAACAGAACGTATATGAACCATAGAGACAATTAATCAACCCTAGACCCGAAACAAATCATTATTTTTTTATAAAATTTTATTTTTAATTTGTGAAATTTAAACATTAAATAATTTATAGCTTTTATAAATATTTCAATCAACTGGCAAAGTTTATGCTGACGGTTAATTTTGAAATGTGTGTCGAGAAAGCAAAAATGTTGCTCAATTGTTTTCAATCCTCCGAGAATACACGAAANTAATTTAATTAAAATAAATTATAATTATAATTATAATCTAATATTAATTCATATTTATATTTCTTATAAATATTTTTTTCATAATAAAATATTAATATTATTTATTTTTCTTATTAATATACTTATTTATTTAAATGTATTAAATAATATTTATTTATTTATTATTCTCTATTATTATTATTATTATTATTTAATTTTTTACTATTAATTTTTAAATTTTTTATTTATATATATCGTATTTAGTTAACCATAGTTGAACAATATAATTCCCTTCTTTATTTAAAATTGGCCATACTAAATGTTAATTATCATCATATTTCCTATTATTTCATATTTATATTTTTTATAAATATTTGTTTCATAATAAAATATTAAAAATATTATTTATTTTTCTTATTATTATGGCTATTTATCTAAGTGTATTAGATAACATTTATTTATTTATTTTTATTATTATTAATTTGTTTATATCTTTTATTTAGTTGATTGTAGTCAAATTTATTATTATATTTTTCATAATAAAATACGACACTTGTTATTTGTTTTGCTTATTACTATGGTTATTTATCTAAATGTAAATAATAATAATTTAATAATAGATATACCTCATGCACAATCATATTAATTAACAATAAAGTTATTGTTTTAATTTTCTAAATAATGTCATTATATTTATATTAACTATATTATTAATTAATATGATTATACTAATTTCATTAAATTTTTATATTTATTAACTTTATTTATATAATAAAATTTAAGTATTTTAAAGTTATAAAAAAATAGGTGTTTTATTTTGTAAGTAGTTTATATTAATACGATTTAGCATAAAAATGTAGCTTGGATTCCAATGTAAGAAAAAAAATCAAAATTATATCATGAGAAAATCAATTTAGTCAGAATAAGTGGATTCACCCACCCTAATTATATATCAATCTTTTCAAACAACCAAGATTCAATGGAAACATAATTCATTGATAGAGACGAAAATTTAAGGCTCTTCTGAACATATAATATTATATTAAAGAAAGATTAGAATATATAATTTTATATTAAAATAATATTAGTTTATTTATAGTCCATTATTCATACCAGATTGTTATAGTTAATATAAATATAAAACAAATACTATTTAATAAACAAAAAATAAAACTCAAATACACATTTTCTTAACCATCACTTTTTAAGCTTATTTACATCTTAATCAAGATGCATTTAAGCATAACAAGATAAGATGCACATGAAATGAATCTCGGTTGTATACTTCTTATGTATTGAGGTTAATCTTGTTTATCCACTCAATGAAGTCCAAAATCCTAGATAATATCTAAACACCTATGTGATTAACTAGATCTCTTAAGGTTATCTTTCACCTCATTTGAATAGTTTGAATCATTCAATAACTAGATTATGTGGGAGGAGCACTAAGGCTAAGTTCAAATTACTCAACTTCAAAGATTTAAGCTCTCAAATAAGCAATATATAATACTAATTTAACTTAGCTTATATGAACTAAAGAAGCATCCATATTACCTATGTATCGGGTGGTTTTGTGGCTTTTGTTGTTTTTAAACAGAAAAAATAAAATTAAAAAAAATAAAATTTAAAACATGAAACTTGCTATTCAAGTGTGAATCAAAGTTACCTAGGACAATATCATAGAATCTCTAGCCTCTTGTAACAAACATAAATTCCACCAACAACAATACAGAAGCAACCAACAGTCCCTATGTAGGCCAAAACAATACTAAAGCACATGGCATGACTGAGATATATATGACAATCTCCAAAAACTAAAAAAAAAAAAATGAGGACTAAGGCCATCCTAGAACCAGCATGTCCAACAAAATCCTTGAAACAATTCCACAGCAAAAAAATAATGATAGGAGTCTTTAAATAAACCGATCGAGCCCAACAAAACTATCCAACCTCTAGAACTCAAATTGTCCCATGTAAGTATCGTATTTTGCAGACATAGCCAAACAAAGCATTTAACTTTCAGGGGAAAATTCTAGGACTATAGCTTCTTGTGCCACCAACGACCATGGGAAACCACCAAATCAACTAGCATTGAATCATAAGAACTCTTTGTAATGATTTGACCACTTGTGTTATTTTTTTCCCATGCCATCTTATCCTCCATATCATTGATTCTAATTCCAAAGCGATTAAGCCCATCAAGAAACTAGTTCCATTCTCTAGAAACCTATACATAGACACATTCAAATCTTTAGCGGAATACCAATAAGAGAGAAAATGATCCAACTTGTTTCTAACATGAGCTAGTCTAAAATGGCCTGCACCTGCTAACTAGTTTATGAGAGAATGAGAAAGTCTATAAAAATCATCACCCCTTATGAGCATGTCCATCACCATAGAATGAAATAAGAATAGAATGGATCCAGATGAGAGGAGGACTCCCAAAAATCTCATTAACAACCATTTTCAAATTCAAGTTACACCCTCCACAACCCCCCCCGAAAAAAAAAAATCTTCCCTTAAAATGCTAGTGGTACACACAATCTCCCATAACTCTTTTCTATCTCTTTAAATGCCAGTGGTCCCTTGAAATAGTATCAAATTATTTATACTTTGTTATTTTACTTTGCTAATAAAATTATAATTATCTCTTATACATCTTTACTATTGACATATTTATCATTTTCTTATATTGTATGTTGACTGCATTTATCAGGCCTTATTTCATGCAGATGCATCTCCACCGCAGGGTTCTTCGGTTCGTCGAAGGCAAAGGACTGGCGGATCTGCGGCCATTTCTTTCCCCGAAGTTCAACAAAGGACTCGTAAGTATACAATTGCACATGATGTACTCTTTGTTGTTAGTTACATAAATTAAATTGTTTCACATGTGTATATTTAATCCTCAACTTGCATGTCTCTATTTTCACAGGTTCACCCAAGCGTCCTACGCGGACACACGCTCCGGCTGGGGATCCAGGTGACAGCCGCTCTTTGCATGCGAGCAGCGAGGAGGATATTTCTAGTGTCGGTGGGGAGGTTCCCCACGAGATAGGTACATTAAATGCATATATATTTTTCTTTCAGTTATCAGTACCTTTAATTTATATTGATTTCAAACTCACCTACAATTGATGTATGTATTTTGACTCAAATTTATGTTTTCATCTATTTTTATGTGCCGTAGCTACACAGCAGGGCCCCGACCCTCCCAAGTAAGCACCATGGGAGGATGAGATCACACACATCACACTGCAAGACTTTACCAGTCAGCATGACTGTTTGCGATCTAACGTCCACTCCATTTCAGACCACTTTCCCGCATCACGTTCGATGTGCATGATGTTATAGGCAGTAGACAATCTACTAAAGATCTACAATCAGACCATTGAGTTCTCTTTGGGACACTGCATGTTAGAGAAGAAATGCTGCAGTGATGGATCCTGATAAATGGCCCATAGTGAGAGATGCAACAGTTGGACATGATGTGAAGGGGACATTATTTGATATCCTTCCTGACTGCCCTGCTCATCAACAACTTAGACTCAAGGAGTTTAAGCTAAATGCTACAACGCCTTATGTATATGACAGGTTTAATGGATCATGGGGCATGTTTCCACACCATGACCAATTCCCACTATACTTTGCAAAACAAATATATGCATAGTTTTTCCTGGGGATGCACCTAGATTACACCAGCACACCCGTGAGCTTCTATGGTGTTGGTGGGGGATGCAGTCATGCACATCCTAGGGCTAAGAGAGATCCTGGAGCTCAGCCAGAGGCAAAGCCTTTGGTAGGTCTCCCTAATAGTACCTTGCTTAGGAAATATTATGTAGTCGAGTCATCTCAGCTAGTGATTGGGGAGCGAAGTGCACTACCAGAGGCGACATGCATGACAATGCATGGTACCATGATGGTTGTGCAGGCAGAGAGAAGCAAAGCATCCACTTTACCTACATATTCTGAGTTACAGTGGGTCGACGATGATATTATGCACCTCCTTGAACACGACACAGTGCTGCAATATGTTATCACAGCTTGATATGCATATTTTCGATTGCATAAGAGATGCAAGCCTCGACCAATGGGACATGTATATATTTATTGTCGTCATTTGATTTTCTTGATTGTAATGTATTCTCAAATGAATCATTTTTTTAACTAATACTTTGTCTTTTGTTAGACCTTCACAGAGATCCTTTTTGGCAGTGATGCATCTGTTCGAGGTCCCGATGCAGTTCCGTTCGTCCACGTCGATAAGGTATGTGTTAACTGTCATCCTAAATTTAAATCTCTAAATGAGTCAATTATTGAACACATAATACTTTGGTTTTTTCTAACTTTCATCATTTATCTTATTCATATTGTACAGGATAGAGGCATAGGCATTGCACATGATTCCACATAGCCCCACCTGATTCCCAGTCACGACACACCAGTCGACGAGGTACTAGTTATTTATGTTCGAATTGTTTGCACATTTCTGTTCAGATTATAATTTACATGTTCAAATTGTAATTCTCAAGTTCAAATTGTAATTCATTAATATAACTATTTTCATGTCATAGAAACAGATGCAGACATAGACAGTTGCAGATGAGGGCGTTGAAGCCGTCGTGATGTTTACAGATGAGTGGGTTTCTACTCATCAGTCGGGTCCTGGTGAAGGCTCATCTGGGAAGATAGGTGACAGCCTCCTAAACCTGACACTCAACTCAAGCGAGGTGAGTTCATAGATCTGTGTTTCATATATATTTAATTTTTTGTCACATTGTACATGTAATTTAAATATGTGGTATGTAACTGACTTGTAGAGTTCACGGTTTTAACTTCTGTAGTTATCAGAACTGGGTTATTTTCTTCATGATGTGCATGAGGAAGGCCAAGGGCATAGTGCAGCTGACGATAGTGGCCATGATGGTCAATCTCTCAATTAATGGCGTAGGGGTGATTTGTAGACTGTGTTATTTGTGGACTTTATTATTTTGTACTTTATGATTATCGATATATATATATATATATGGACTTTTTTTTTAACATGATGGACTGTTAAATGTTTTAATTATTTGCAGCTATAGTTTAAATTTTGTTTTCAGTTACAATTTTAACATATTTAACAGTCATTAATGTTTTAAAATCTTACGAAATTGTACGATTTTGAAATTTAATAGATTACAAGTTTACAAAATTTACAATGTTAACCAAGTTTACAAGTTTACATGTTTGCAAAATTATCAATCGAATGCAACGTACAATTTTTAACATAACTTACAATTAAAATTTTACAAAATTTATAACTTTACAATGTAAGATCTACTAGGTGCAAATTACAATCACAATTTCAATTTTAAATTACAACTACAATTTACAATTACAATGTAAAATTTGATTTCATTTACAAAAAAAAATTGCAACTACAATTTTAAAATTGATTTCATTTGTAAAAAAATTTACAAGTTTGCAATATTGTCAATCAAATGAAACTTACAATTTGACATAACTTACCATTAAAATGTTAGAAAATTAACAACTATACAATGTAATCTACTAGTTTCAATTTACACTCACAATTTGTAATTTTAAATTACAACTACAATTTACAATTACAATTAAAAATTAGATTTCATTTACAGAAAAATAAAAATTAATTTCATTTGCAAAAGAATTTACAAGTTTACAAAAATCACAATCTAACTAGACTATAATCACGTTTTGCAATTTTCAATTACAATTAAAATCTACAATTCAATCTAATTTAGTTGACAAGTTTACAAAATTGACCCATCTACAATAATTTACACGGAACTTACAAGTTTAAAATTCACAATTTTTCAAAGTTTACAAGTTACAATTTTAAAGTTTACAAGTTTACAATTTACAACAAATGAATATTACAAAGAGTAAAAAGGGGCAGAGACAAAGATTGGGTTAAAAATAATAATAATTATAATATCAATTGCAATTGGTGGATTTAATGAGGACACAATATATGTATGTGTTGATGTTTGTATTGCATATCACTAACAAAATATGCAACGTATAATGATAATGTTAGGAGAAGAAATCTAGTCTACAATCTCTAGCCTAGTCTAAAATACATTGGAAAAATCACAAGTTTACAATTTACAACTTCTCTACAATGTAACATGTAATTTAGAACTTCGCACAAATAGAGTGTGATATACATGTATTTGCACAAATACACCAAAAAAAATTTGCATAACATGGTCTTAGGACATTGTTAGTATTCCCAGGTATAGGTGAATGTACATAGAGTATATGTGAATGCACATACTTGCATATACAAGTTTACAAAAGTTACATTTAAATACAAAGGAGATATTTCGGAAGAAATTTTGGTTTGCTACATTTCAAAAGCATGTCAACTATGTCAACTTCAAAAGTGGCATATAACTTGCATTCATCCGGCCAATGGGTTATAGGAATGCATGTCTCCATAATACAATCATGGTTAGCTACTGACATATTCCATCTCTTTGGTTCACCCCTCTTCACCTTGATTTCAATGAGATGTATCCGATCTACCACCAACAAATGATTGTACTGACAAGATATATATTCAGGCATGAAATCTCTGTAAATAATATAATCACCTTGTCTTCTCACTTTTTCAAAAAATTGTCCCATCACAACTAGGTCACCAAACTAGTATGTGAACTCTCCATCGACATAGGGCTGCACCAACCTTATTTTGATTTATGTACACCTCATAAAAAAATATGCCACATGCTCATCATCGCCTAGTGATGCAATTACAACAAATACATCACATGCATCAAGATTTTCAAATATTAAACAAATATTAAAAATATATATGCATGTGTACAAGACTAGAATTTTAAACATTCAATCAACTATTTGAAACTTGAATGTGTGAACAGAATAATGAATCCATTAATTCAATCATGTACCTTGCTTAACCAAATTAGAAACCCTGTCATGATCTAGTGAAACCACTGCCTCATCAGTGTGCATCTCTTTCCACGTCGGAATTGGATGTGGCCCCTTTGGATTAAGAGGGACATATTTCCATTGTTTGACATATGCATCGTTCATGCAATGATCAACCCCCAATCCATTGGCAACAATGCATAACTTAGACAAACATGCATACTTCCTTGTTTTAATGGGAAATATGTCTCCCATGTCTTTACTACAAACTGAATGTAGTTCTCTCGTATCAGGTATGGTCTCACAATACCATGGCATGAATCTATTCACATCGCCAAGGGAAACATCCCAAAAAAACCTGCATCGAATAAAAAACATCATATATATATATAATTTAATAAATTTGTTTGTATTATATATATATATATATATATATATATTGTTCGTACCTATGCACCATTCTTGCTTGTTCATGACCTTGGTGACCCAAATTTTGTGTGCACCAATCAACTACTTATGTTGAGCACTTGAGTCGAGATGCACTATGACTCATTTGGTACCTCCGAAGTGCTTGTTTCACGCATGCACCCTTTGCCATCATGTTCACCCTTTCTGTGTCATGTTTCAAAAAATCTCCAAGTGTGTCCAATTCCTGTCTCTTTGTGAAGACAACTCAACCAATAAAAGGAGCATGTCAATTTTAACTGACCTGCACACCCATCTGACCAAATACAGTGTTATGTAAATGACACCCCATTATGTTTTAATGAATCATAAATCAACCCAAATTAGTGTTGAACAAACAACGTGTCATGCTCACTATTGGCCCTCGTTTTGTCATCATTTTTAGTCTAATAATTTACATGTTTTGACATATGTTTTGTCATCTTTTGGCATATTTTCTATCATACAGTTCTCTATTCACCATCAGGTACGATTATATTTTGGATTTCTGCAAGTTATGATTTATTTCCATTATTTCACGATTTTATAGGTTAAATTCGATGATATTTGATTATATGCTAATGTATGAGATCGTTATTGCAGGTCTTTTTTCATGGTGAGCCAATGAATAAGAATATGCATCCATTATAGATATGTGTGGAGCATATCCAGCTCACTACACCAGACTAAGAATTATATGAAGTATGTGCAACATATGGCATCATACACCCTTCAGCACCAAAATACTATGATGCTCTCTACTGCATCTCATTGGATGTAACAATGATAAAGCAACCAACATGCATAAAAAAGAGAATACAACCAAACAACATCCTATAAAAATTTCCAATACATTAGTTTCCCAATTGAAAATCAATATAAAGATGACTTAATAGTAGAGAGTTTTTGAGCTCGCTTATTTTTCTTCTTTATTGCTGAAAACAAGCAAAGTTTGAAGTGCATGAACAACACTGCTATAGATATATACCTACTTATCATGGATAAAAAAATACACAAAGCCATAAATCCAAAAGAACCACCCCAATAAACATGCTAAGTAATAACTACTTGTCTCAACAACATGAAACATCTGCTCAACTTCTTCCTCAACCAATGGGGTACTCTCCTGCGATAAAGGCTCTTTTGTGCTAATAGACTCATGTGTTGGCTCAAGCGGCTCAATTAGTTTTGTAGATATTTTTTTTCTTCGATGATTGTTGTGGCTGGTTAACAATTGGATTTTTTTCAAAAATGTTGTTCTGAGTGTTTGGGGTTTTGGAAATGCATTGGGTGAACTAGGATTTCAAATTTCATAGTTTCCTTCATTTGAACCACAGTAGTTGAAGGTTTCGAATTTCATAGAGCACTTTAAGGCTGGTATGTTGAAACCTTATTCAACTGGCTAGACAGAATAGATAGTGGTAGGAAAATTAGACAATAGGTAATGGGAAAATTACAATGAACATGCAACAAAATATAGACAATTTCATCTCCCAACATCTATCCCCAATTTAATATTTTGCAGGTCTGATCTACAACAACCTAGCAGTAGGACTCTGTTTCAATTTCTTCTAGATATAAGGAAATAAAATAAGTTCTTATCTAGTCTAGGTAAGCTTTCTTTGATATTCTGTCTCTGAACCCAAATTGTGCAATAAAATTGGCCTAATATCCTGATTCATATTCATCCTTGAGAGTTTCCCATAAAAGTGGACTGTGGACCTTGAGTCATATCTAGTGAGTACCCAATGCCTTTACACAATCTATGTGCCTATCAACTTTGTCCAAGGCCAATCTTAATGTAGAGAGGGAAAGAGGCTACCTTTTATCCATCTCATTAGTATGTGATTGTTTCCTTCGCCTGATATAGAGGATGGTTTCTAGCTTGTTATTAGAAATCCAATTTAACACAAGGATATGGATGTAGTTTGTCTCCCTATTATTAGCAATCTTGACATGTTTAGAATCAACCACTGAGGAATGTCTAAATTTCCATGCGAGCTACAAAATGGGATTTTTGTTGTTAGTTGGAGATTATAATCATTGTTATCAGTATTGTTATGGCTATAGTGTACATGGATATTTGCTATTGTTAATTGTGCAAGGGAACTGGTTGAAGGACTTGGAGCTAAATGTAATGATTTTAGAGAAGACAATAAAATGAGAGATTGATTTCCCTCTTTAAAATTTCATTTGTATTATTATATGAATGTTGTGTGATGCATAATGTTCAGTTAGCATTGTGTATTGCATTTTTTTTATGTTACAATCAGATGTGAATGCCTATATAATGGACATGTATGTTTGCACAAGCTTTGTAAAAGTTCAAATAAGTCATTTTAAGTCTACAATGTCCTTAATTAGCTCTCCATCATTTCACATAGGTCTGGGAAGTGATTTGGGTGAGACCTTCCTCCCCTCCAGTAGAACTGAAAACATCAGTGCAATATACTACAATGGTACCATTTATTTGCCTCTGCGTGAGAACCTTAGCCTTAGTGTTTGCACCAACAAAAAAATTTCTTTTCAGGACCGATTCTT
Organism: Pseudotsuga menziesii; assembly: GCA_001517045.1. Lineage (NCBI taxonomy): Eukaryota > Viridiplantae > Streptophyta > Pinopsida > Pinales > Pinaceae > Pseudotsuga > Pseudotsuga menziesii. Next base: position 194,435 of record LPNX010197781.1, on the reverse strand, counting down.
AAACATGGATGTGCTAATTGAATGGGAACCTTGGTCACAAAGAGTCAAATCTAGGATTAGTGGGAAAAGAGATTTGAATATTTCATCCTACAAGAAGCCAGTTGTAGGGATGGAATACCATAAAGCTTAAGGAGTATGTCTTATGTAGAGGACCTATATTAGGACAATAAAAATTTGTTTGGTGTAAGTTTTCACGAAGCCTATATAAGTTTCTTAAGAGGATTGCAAAAACCCCATAATATCAATAAAGGAGGAAGAAACTTATTTGCTACATTGTTGCGGACCTAGTTAATTTGAACCATTTGGATCACTGACTGAGTCAAGTTGTTGAATTATGGGTTTAGAACACAATTAATGTATACGTAGGCCCATTATGCATTTGTAATCTGTAATTTACTTTTTCTTGGTGCAAAAAAAATCTATTCTTGCATCCCCCATTTTTCTATGTCTCTTTGCAAGTCCCCTAGTGACTCCAAATATTTTGAGAACTCCAAAATTACTCAAATCCTAGTAGATCTAAAGTAGGGACAACAACACCTCTTTGTGTAAATTCTTGTTATTTAACAAGGTTAACAACTTCCATTGAAAATTTCCTTGGGTAAAACCTCTAAGTGGTTCTTCACATTCCAGGCATGGATCTCAGGGTAAATGTTGTCGGAAGACATGTATGTCTGACCCCAAGGGCCTCGTGGATTCAATATTATGGCCTCCTTCTGACTTTGGCATGGAAATTCAAACCACTTGAATTATCCTTAGGATTTCTAATAGGTGCATTGGCTAGAATGTTAGTAAGTCTTTGGTTGCACTTGCATCTAATAGATATTGTGAAGACAATAATTCAATCTCTTACTATTGGCCATAGGTTTCTATTTCATAATTTGGGGTCCATTATGTCAGAGAGAGGTATGCTTTTTATAAATTCAAAACAGCTCCCTGTAAACTTTTCATTTGACTGATTACCAAGACTGATGTGTTGTCTAGTGCTTTTTTTTTAAATTTCAATTGTGGTTGCTTGGCTTCTAGGTATAAGAGTCTTGTACAGAGGTATAGGAAGTAACCTTGCATCATCTGCACCTATATCAAGAATTTATAACTTTACGTATGAGTCTGATAGCAACCTTCCTGCCACACTTGGAAAAGGTAAAGACTTCTTCTACGTCACATCCTGTTCTTTGTTTTATATAAGAAATTGCTTTATTACTTCTCCAAGTACAGAAACATGTTTCCACTTGTAGTGCGGATGTCTACTCATTAAGAGATAGTCCCTACCATGAAATTCCCTAATTCCCAATATACATGTACTTCTGAAGTGGATCAACCTGCTTTTAGAGCTACTGCTATAACGAGTGTGATAGGAAACTAGCCCTTTTACCATTATATCATACGCAGATCCACTTAAAACTAGGAAATATGGGCTTAAGGCACCCATAACTATCCATTTTAACACAAAACGCATTAGAGGGACACCTAGAACAATCCCTACGAATGATATTAGGTGAAATTATGCCCAAAAGTATAATTTTACTCATGTTTAGCCTTCATGTATCCCAAAATTCATCTTAGGGTAATTGTCAGGACTATTTACAGCTAATTTGGCCCTAAAATATGGATGTTAATGGATATTGAGGTTTTTTTCATGCCCAGACTTGTGCAAAAGTGCCCAAAACCTCTGCAGCAAGCTAGCTTTCTATTGTAACTATGCACAAAATGCTGGTCCAGTCTACAAAGCTGGCCCAAAATTATTCTTTCATGCCAAGGTCTGAATTTTGGTCCTTTGCTCATTGTTATGCTGCCCAGAATACACAAAAATCACCTTTGAATTATCATGGCCTAAAAATGGCCTCGAAATACCCCCTAGATACCCATTCAAATAGATTTTATTTTGATCTGTATTTGTTTTTTTTTTTAAGTATTAGACATGGGTTTGGAGAAATTGTGTTGCATGGCATATAAAGAAAACATAAAAATTGGGACAACAAAAGGAAAAACAACACAAATTTATCCATAAACCAATGAATATTTTGAAGCAAAATTTAGAAAAAGAAACCTAGGGATAAATAACTAGAAACCTAAAATAATAGATGGTGGCCCGAGCACAGAAAAATAAAAATTCTTGGCATAATTGGGAAACAAAAATTTTACAACATAGACCTCCATAGTGCTAAGGTCAACCTTAGGGTTAGGGATTTGGGGTGGTGCCAAGGACCTAAAATAGGTTAGATTATTTGAGTCACTATCCTCTTCGATGTTGTTATGTGATACCCTTGAGAATTTCCAATGTTTTAGTACTTCATCCCTACATCCAAAAATTGGTTTCAGGAAAAATTCTTCTGCCTCCTTTGAGTAATCCACAAATTCCTCTTCCTCCATCCTAGCCTCCCAAGATTATCACCTCATAAACCATCTTTCTAAACAAAACATGTATAAGAATATAAAATTGGGAGATCATTATATTGACTATATATTATTTTCAATATCAGGAAACAAGAAGAAATTTTAATGTGTAGCTAAATGCTAAAAAAGGATTTCAAATGCCAATATAGTTGGAAAGAATGCATTGAATCATGTCACACATTGGTTAATTTTAGAAGATAATGTTGCAATGCAAAGTTGTGATGATGCCCTAGTTGGTGATTGGTTGATGGATCCTCATGATATTTTGGTTTATTGATCTTGATATGCTCTCTTGTTGGTAATATTGGAATGCTTGAGTATCTTTCCTTAGAATTCCTCTAACACTTTGTGCTTTCATGGAATGGGAACCAATCAACTTAGGGTTTCCCTACATTTTAAAGAGTTAATAATTTCTCCTTGATGAAGTATTTCCTATGCAATGTTTGACAATATGGTTATTGATGTGGTTATGTGAGTTTGATGCCTCCGAGCTAGAACACTAGGAGATGATGGTGAACTTCACTCATATGCCATTTTCTCATGACACATTGATCATCTTCTCATGGAGTGCCCGAGCATTTTTTGTTTGATTTGGCATCTTTATGAGATGGATTATCATTTTTTATGAATCACTAGGCTTATTACATGTTAATGATGGTATTTGTACTTTGGAGGCTTTTCTATTGGAGTGCTCTAGCTCATTGGATGTGGTTCACACTCATGGATGACTTTTGTACTACATGCTAGTTGAGTGGGGTATACCTTAACAAGAATGGAACCTTGGTACACAAGTTATTACTTTGTTGATATTTGCCACTTAGGCCCCATTGACCTTTCTCAATGTCTCCAACAAAATCCTAGCGAATTGTCCAACATGATTAAGTAGATGGTTGCCTTTATTATAAATATTTTTTTTGTTTGTCTTAGTGCTATTTTTTTCATTCTTTTGAATAGAATCAATATAGAACACATTAACAATGTGTTCTAGATTGAAAAAATCTAATGGAAAATGTGAATGGGATAATTAGCAAAGAATATGGATGGGAGAAGTGGACTAAGAATACAATTCTCCTATGGTGCTTTTTGTTTTATCATTTGAGCACTCTCTTCATGTTTTAATGGGGTTTGCCAATTATTTGAGAGGTAGAAAAATGAAAAATGACTCTCTTCCCCAACCCCCTATGTGTTCCTAAACAGATAAATGACTCTCAAAACAACAAAGGAAAGGGAAATTATGAATTGAATTGGAATGAAATGCCACACCAGTCCATGGCCCAGCTTGGGAGGGCCACCACAGTCTACGACTAGCTTGGGGATGTCATCAAAATCCACGATCAATCCTAGATGTCTTATACAATCAAAACCAAGCCATTAAAGGGCTTACACAATAATTCCCAACTTCTAGATGGTATATATAGTGATATCCCAGCCTAGGAGGATCATACAAAGTCATGTCCCAGCTACAAATAGGTCACAAACTGGGTATAGCATCCCCCAAAAATTGTAAAAACCTTAAAATATTCCCTAAAAATCCCTAAAATAGACCATCCACCAACAGTCCAAGGGCTTCCTTTTCTTACCCTCAACACCCTTTCTATGGACTTAAAACATCCTCCCCTACTCACATTGGCCCTCAGCCCTCTTTGGTTCCAGGTTGTAACAACCTTATTCTAGCAATATATAGTTTGCAAATTCATTTTGCAAACTATGTCTAAACACTACCCTAAGCCTCCACCTATACACATAGCAAATAAAATGTTGGTTGAGGTTAAAATCAATGATAAAATAGAATATTTCGAATGTACACTACCTAGGGTACTTCCTATAGTACATTTTAGACCTCATATGAAAACGCATGCTGTTCTCTTTCCTTTATTGACATGGATGGAGAGTCTTACAACTGACTGGTAATTGCATAATGAAATGAGGGATGTTACATCCATTTGGCAGGACTGTCATAAGTGTTTGGTATTTTGTTTGGATATATGATAGACATAAATGATTTATCTATTTTCTATTTATAAGTATCTCAAGGTTAATTGCAACTACATAGATCCAAGGTCTACGACATCAACCCTAGCCCATCACTTGCACACTCACCAAGGTTGCTCCCCTCTCTTATGGATTTATTATTATCTTGGAGGAGTTGGTCCATCATTTCAAACGTGGCAGAGTTGATCCTTAATACTTCTATATTATCCCAAGAACATGGTTGTGTGGGGGATACTTCACGATGAAGTTCTATATCAAGCCCATTGTTTGCACCTTCTTTGAAGTTATTTTTAGTAAGAGTTTGATTTGGTTTAAGAATGAAATGGCCCTTTGCTCACATGTGGCATCATTTAAGAAGAGGAGCACTCCACGTTTGAGTCTCTTTGTGCACACATCTCTAGGTCACACCACTCCAAGAATCCTTGCAAGTACTCTAAGAAAAAGTGCTCATGTTAGGAGAGGACAAGTGGCATGTTGGTGAATATGTCAAGCACATTTGAACTCTTCAAGGCTAACATCCTAAGGTTTTGGCCTCATTTTATTAATTTGTTTTTGTGGTAGTTGGATGGAAACCTACAAAAGAATAGCAGATCCTCATTTTCAATGTGTTTCTTCCATTGTGGAGAAATGTCCTAGGACATTGGGTTGAATACCGAATATATATTTGCATATTTGGACCTAGATTTGGGATATTCAAGGCTATCATTTTGCATTATAAGGCCGTTGTCATGTACTATTTTTTTCTTTTCCTACCTGAAAAATACTTCTGCTAATATAGTGTTTATTAGCCATCATAGGAGGGTTGTGAAGAGTGATCTGTTTGTCCTCTTAAGACTTGATAATATTAGGTCTAAATTGTGCAATGTATGGACTGATTATTAAATGGAATATTGTCTCTTTATTGGATATATTCAACTTTAATGTTATAATTTGAGGCACATATATAATGAAATTGTTGTAGTATATTTTTGAGCTTTGTACATTGGTTGTAAGTGTAAATTGGAGACTTGTTATGGCTAAGCCTTAAAAATATTGTAGAAAAATCTTAGCATGCCTAATCAGGGATTTTGGCTCAAGTGAAAGATACAGTTTTTATACGACTGTGATCAAGGAGTTCAACAATCAGCACCATTGACATCATGTTACACGGAGCGCTTGGTGCTTTTGATTCAATGCCATTCCCATATTCTCATACATGATAGAATCTAAGGGAAAAGCTACAATCCTTCCAATCTTGCATTCATAAAAAGTGTTGTCTATCGAATCCCTACTCTCCATGTGATGTTTAATGAGGTTGGAACCACTATCAAAACCCTAGGTCCTTCTCAAATGGACTCAAACCCTAGCACTTCAATTATCCTCTAGGTTTTGTCTTTCAAAAACCTCAACCCTTCAAGTATCTTCTAGGTTTTATCTTTCGCAAGCCCTAACACCTTCCTTCCTTGCATAAAGACAAGTACAAAGACTCCAAGCAAGGTTTTCTTCAAGTTACAATTCATCCAATCAACTCTGACATGAATCTACATGAATACTAGAACTAAAGACACTCTCCTGAGGGCTCAAGTCCCAACATATTACAGATCTGAAATTTACTTATTAACAACAGAATTGTTACAGCTACAAATCTACCCTCTTATCTTCTATATACTTGTCAAACACTCAACAAAATTAGCTAACTGTTTATGATAAATCAACATACCAAACAGCCCTAGAAACTACTCATTCACTATGAGAATATACTTTGAAAACCAAGGCTTCAAGTACACAGTCTGGACAAGAACGTACACTTGACATATACATAAAAATGAAGTTACAAGTACATACCAACTACTTATCACAATTTGGTAAAAAATCGTCCTTCAATCTTATCCACAAGCTAAGAGTCTCCAAGGCATCCAAACCCTAGAATCTAGGGTGTCTACCATCAATAGAAAACACTAATGAGCAATACAAAGGCCTAGCCATGTATCCCACCAAGCTATCTAGCCACACCAAAATCCTTAAAACAAGTTATCACCAACCAACAAGTCCATTCTTGATCTTTCACCAAGCTTGCATCACACCAGGAAGTGTAAAACCATCTTGATATAAAACCAGGAAACATAAAACCATGCATAAATATATGATCTTCGTAGACACTTGTGTAAATATCAAGAAAATAGTTAATGACAAAATGAATAGGTAAGGATTGAGTTATTCGGTTCATTGGATACAAGGGTTGAATCTATTATTAAACATATGTTACAATTTTATAACATTTAATTTAGGAGTTTATTGTGATGAGTTGGAAGTTTATCTAAGTTATATGTAATCCTATGGGTGTAGAGTAAGGAGAGAGGAGTGTACAAGAAAATGAATAATCAGGCCAATGTAGAGTGGAGAAGTGGCCTAGAAGTTGTGTGATTAGGTAGGTGAAATGATAGAATCTCTCACAATGTGAACTCATCTATAGAGGTTGGAGAAACTAATCATTTTGTCGGATATCCGACATATATGCTATACTACCGACATCTTCAATTCGCTTATAGGACTTTAACCATGTCTTCAGGGAGCACAATATGAGTGTAGACTATTTATCTAAGGAAGCATTGAATATGAAGGTTGGCCTCCTCTCCTTCTCATAACTTTTAGACTGAGAAATCATTGAGGAAGGCATGATATAGTTAATTTAAGAGCGTTTTTATTTATATGGCATAGTCTTTTTTGGTTCTTTCTAATATGGGATACATCAGCATATTTCTTGTTCTAGTTGGGGATATAGAGTTTGTTTTCATCCCCTCAGGGGTTTTTTTTATCCACCCTCGATGCCTCCTTGGATAAGTTGTTTGGGCTCCTTATGTTCTCTGTGTGGTATTTATACTTCAGTCATCTTGGGATTGTGGGTTCCATCCCTCCTCTTGGAAAAAATTTTGATACTTATGATCTCCACTCGTTAATGAAATGACTTATTGTCAGGACTATGTAAAAGTTACCTTTTATTCACTATTGAATATCAAGGAACACCTCTTTTTCTTCTGAAAAAAAGTTACAGAATATTTGCAAATGATTTTATCACATATATTAAGATCCGTAAACTGGGTCTTTAATATTTTTGGGTGAGGAAACAAACTAAATTAAAATAGGTACACCTAAGAATATTGTAAAAAAAATAGTTTGTATTTTGAGATAAATTGGATGAAGCATTTTCCATGGAACGACTTGTTATCTATATCGTGTTAAAGGACTATGTGATGAACTGTTATACTAGGGAATTATTGATAATATTCAGGATAATGATATCACCATTATGTCATGCTTATAAGTCTTTTCAAGTTTTTTGCTGGTATCTTGCTATTATTTGGCAATTTTTTTTCTGTCCATGGTGTAGGTAGAACCAAACAAGTATTTGTCAAACATGTCTTCCTCTAGCGAGGGGATTTTGGGAAGGCTAGAGTAAAGTGAGATATCCAATAGTTCTACATGGCTAGATCAACTAGATGTCATAATATCAGAATAAAATTCAATAAACGCATAGAATTTTTTCTTAGAGGAGGGGGGTCATGTTCCTATGATGATGAGACAGTAGGAGACATCGAGATTCCCTTAAGGTACAAACACCTAGTGAAACAATGGGTACCTAGGGATCTTCCTCAAGTAAACACTGATTTTTGTGTGAATGAGAGGATATATAGAATTGCACCGTCGTCATTACATGGATTGGGGTTGTTTTGCATAGATGGCATAAAGGTTGGATATGACAGATGTACAAAATTGATGGAGTATGTTGGAACCTCTTACAACTACAATGATTGGATGCGCCTGGTCCAATATACATGAATTATGTGTAGATAGGGGTTGTCAACAAATTATTTACAACTGAAAGACAAAAATCAAAATAAAGGAGCAATGTTGTACATTGACGAAAGGCCAAAAATAACTGGAAATATTGCGGGGTTATAAACAGTACACAACCATGGTCTATACTTAAGCATACCAACTGCATATTCGAGGTGCATGAAGGAAATCGTGTCTTTGTATGTGCCATTAAATCAATAGCTATTGGGGAATAACTGCTTATTAATTACAATTTGAATCGTGTAGATACAAACACGGTTAGTATGGTTGTGGTATATCCAACAATTTACCCAACCTTTTATTAATTATTTTAACATCTTTAGGATTTTTTGTTACCATATAATTATAATTTTCTATTAAATTTCCTACGTTGACTTCGCAGGGAGGTGATGGCGGGCTCATCACCCCAGTAGAAGGTGAGAGGAGTACATGACGATCCGTGAGGAAACAAGTATACATCAAAATGTTATGTTTTAAAATTGCTTTAGTGATTATTTTGGTTTCATTAGGTAATTTTTAGTATGTATTTTATGCAGGGTTATTTCAGGGGCACCTCCCTCATAGTAGATGTTAGTACACATGCCTCAAGGCGAAAGGTATACATCGATATTGCCATTGTAAAAATTTAGGATGGACAAACAGATCTGTTGTTATGTATTTTCATTAGTATATGCGATTCATTTATATAATCTTATCTATTTTCCATGTAGAGTGTTGATGAGGGAAGTCAATCGACAATTGATCATATGATTGTAGCATTGGGGCAACAGGTAAACATGAATGTAATTCTATATTTTAAATACTTTAAAATTGTACACTATATCATGTAGCATAATGTATATTTTGTTATGTATTTTTTCGTTTTTATGTTTGCATTCATTATAATAATGTTGTCTAATTTTTTTGCGAGGTTGATGATTGGGGAAAGTCCACAGTTGTTGATCAAACGACTGGAGCCTCGGGGAAACCTGTAGACCTAAATGTAATTCCACATTCTAAATACTTCAAAATTGTACACATATAAAACATGTAGCATAATGTTTATTTTTGTTATGTATTTTTTAGTTTTTACATGTTGCGTTCATTATGATAATGTTCTATACTTTTTTTACATGTGGATGATCGAGGAAAGTCCCCAGCTGTTGATAAGACCACACCCTAATCTAGGAATCAAGTAAACCTAGATGTAATTCTAGGAATATATCATGATAGACAATTTTTTTTAATATAATTCTTTGCACAGACTATTGCTTCAAATACTAAGCAATGTTTTATATATTTCTGTTGCAGACAAGGGATTCAGTTTATGAAACATGAACTCAGTAGTATTTACAGTTTTATGTCTCCCAATTGATGAAAGATAATGAAATTGGTACATCTGTAGACCCATTGAACATGCTACAAATGAACATGGAAAAACAAAATGAGGAACTGGTTCTTCTGGCATTAACAGTTCCACAAACAGAAGAGATCAAATCAAAGATTCAATTGTTGATCCAGAGATGTCGACATTTGAAAGTAAGTTCCAGAATAATAATGTAAATTCATTTAAAATTTTATAATTTTTAATTTTATATGATATTGAACTTATAATACAATGGTTTGTATTTACAGGAAATTCTGCAATTTAACACTGGTGGTGAAGGCGTTGTTGGTCCCAGTGACCAAACCACTCCACGTACACCACGCATTTCTCCCTTTTTGTCCACTAAACAGTCGTCAACACATGCTGCGACACTCCCGAGGAAAACAGAGGGTGCATTCGATGCTGACCGACCCACAACAAATGTTGCAGAAGAAGGGGTGGATGCAGGGTTTGATACTAATGCTAATGTTGAAGCAGCATTTCCTGGATCTTCTCGTGTCACTAGCACTGGTTCAATAGTGACAAAAATTTTGGTGAACGATGAACTCATTCCAATAAAGATAGAGAAGATTGCATGTGATTATAGAGTGTTCAATTTAGTTTTTATAATTTGCTTCTAATATATCCATAATTTTTTTTAATGTTGACTAATGATGGCCTGATTGTTTTGCAAAAAATGATGTATTTTATAAAAATCTAAATGATTTGTCCTTGGAGATCTCCGGGCCCACCATCTGCATAAGGTGGGATAGATGGAAAAATATTTAAAGGATGAGCTTACTAATCAGTTGGTTGGTCTGTTCGAAAAATATACCTTCCATACATCGAAGGTCCTACAGAAGGTTGGACAACATCTAAAGATTGTTCGAGATCAATATAGGGTTCACCTAGAAAAGAACCCTATGTATGAGCGCACTCCGATGATTCCATCAAGGGAGTGGAAATCCCTAGTGGAAGATGGAAAAGAGAAGGGTCTGAGAAAAGCAGGAAAGATACCACCAGGAACAGGGAGGTATGCAATACATTCCACAATGTAATGGTAAGCCTTATTATTATTAATTTTTATATCAAATTTGGAACATCGACTAATGCAATTCAACACTTGATTAGGCTGTCGGACACATCAAAGGCCACCAAGGCAATACTGGAAAAAATTGGTTAACACAAGCTTGGTCCAAGTGGTTATTCGAATTTGGCAGCCCAAATTGTAAGTATCAAAAACCCGATACTGCATCCAAATAATATATAGAAAATTATTTTCGGTTTATTCTGGAAAAAAATGTAAAATTAATGACATCATGCAAATATGCAATCTGACTGATTCAAAGAATTTCCCACTGAGGAAGACATGAATCTTGGCTTCGAACACGGCTTTGACGTCGTTGTTGAACGCCGAAGAAGCTTGTCTAGGCATATTGCACAATCTTCTACTGATCCATCTAGTGCATAGGNGGGGTCCGTCAAAAGTATGCAGTGTGGGTACTCGTTGGATGCGGAATCAAATTCCACATCCAACGAGCTCTCTCGATTGAAATTTGAGTAAAAACACAGGGAGATATGTCAAAAATT
>LPNX010197781.1:0-183258 GCA_001517045.1 Pseudotsuga menziesii | reverse complement strand
TCAACCATAATGGTTGAATTGACATATTTGTCATTAAAAAAAACTACTTTTTTTGTTCGTATTTTCGACATATCTCCCTGTGTTTTTACTCAAATTTCGTTCNTATTATTTTATTATTTTAACTATTATTTTATTATTTTAACTATTATTTTATTATTTTCCTTAGGAGGCCCATTTTAGACCCCAAAATTCCTCTAATGTATATAAAAACTATATAGTTTAATGAAAATTTATTAATTCTCATGCAATTTATTCGTTATAAAAAATGAACATAAATTATTTATTCCTTTTTTAGCAGGAAAGTAATGATCTCGTTAATGTCGAGGATGTACACCAACCAAACGAAGATCATGCTTTGATTCCTGGTAATGAGTTTATTAATATGTTGTTGTTTTGTATAGATAATTGCAGATGATGAACATTAATTCTAATTCTCCACAATTCAACTGCAGAGCATGTAGATGCATATAACACTTAACAGGTTGAGCCTATACAGGATAATGATGAACATGCTAATGTTCCCATGCCAAGTAAAAAATCACCTTTGTAATTTTTTTTAGTTAATTACTTGTATTTATAAAAATAAAAATAAATTAATGAAACATTTTGACATTATTGCAGAAATTCATAGCCCCTTGCCGCAAGTTCAACCTTGTGAGTAGTCTAGTAGGGAGACCATTGAGAAGATTCTGGAAGATGCGCTTCTGGCTAAATATGTAAAGAGAAGAAAAGTAAAAAGGAAGTGACTAAAGAAATTTTGAGTAACTCTTATTTATAATAAAAATATTTACATGGTTTTTTCCTCTATTTCATGAATGAATGGTTTACTGAATTTTTTTTATCAGCTATTGACTAAATGAATCGTTTAATGAATGGTTTAATGAATGTTTTTTCCAACTATTGAATGATTGAATGGTTTATTGAATGGTTTAATGAATGGTTTAATGAAATCTTCTTTCAGCTATTGAGTGAAATAATTTGCAGTAAATTGTTATTTGCAAGTAGATTCATTGGGTTTGGGGAATTGAGAGTGATGTGAGGGGGGGAGGGGCCATAAGAGATTCCACCTTCACGTGGTTGGTCCTGCTTAGTAGAGAATATTAAATTATTCTTGAAACAGAGAGGATCTCAATGAATGGTAAGGAAGAATACATTAAAAACAGTTATTTCTATAATTGTAGTGTTTAAATTTTACTATTGTTATTTGACTCTTCCATTGGAACTTGTTACAAATAGCGTTGAGAAACATTCATAGTTAAGAGGAAAGAAATGGTGTTTTGATGTGATCGATGTCCTTATATACATAGTGTTTTTGGTTCTCTATGTTTTCTCAAGTGATTAATTATTAACAATTAATTTACTTGAACAGTTGAATACTAATGTAATTTACATTGTAATATTATTGTATTTATTTATATTGGTTTTGTTAATTTCATATACAAAAAAATATGTATTTGATGGGTCCTAACATGAAATTGTTGCAACGGGAAAAAATTTGAAGTATATTGAATGATGTTTTGAAAGGTAAAGCAGAAGAAGATAATGCGAAGCTCCACAAATCAAGGTATAATTATGTTTTCTTTTATTTGATTGAACTGTGTATTGGGTATTTATGCATGTGCACACACGCACATTTAGTTGATAATCATGATTACCATACATTCATACTAACTTTGTTCTATCTTATCTATAAACTTAACTTAATTAGTTTGATTTATCAAGTTGTTTCTATGATTGAATAACTTGGAAAAGAAACTTCTGATTTTTATGAGTTAGTAAGTTGTAGAATCTATTATTTTCACAAATATTTTAAAAAAAATATCTAATGTATTTGTAGGAGAAGAAGTCCAAGAGAGTATTTTTATAATGTATATATATATCCTTTCCTTTATGTCATTCCAGTAGTAGCATTAGAGTTAATTTGTGTATTTTCATTAATTCTAGAATGTTAAAAGAGGAAATGTGGGTCTTATTCCATAAATGAATTTTAGGTATCAAAGGATAAGAAAAAATTAAGCCTTTGTGGTGTGTCATAATCCTTTTGTCTAGCATCATGGTGAAGCCTAAAAGTATACTACACTAAGTAGATTGATTAACGGAACAAAATAAAATTGATTAGGATGGGACTGTAGTCTCATAGAAATGTATCTTTACTGTTCAAAATATATTTTCTTATTGTATTTGAAACTCTCAATACATTGCAATGAAAATTTATGTAAGCGTCCCCATCAACCTAAACAATAGATTCTTAAACTGAAAAAATTCCTTGATTTTTTATTGTTTAGTAGTTTACCTTCTGTCTCAAAACCTTGTTTTCAAATTTTGCAACATCAAGTTTTCCTCTACAATAATTTTTTGTTTCTCCCAAGGTTCCAAATCTGCTCAAACATGTGCCAAAGGGATAAGTAGTCTAGTAGCATCAAAGGTGTAATGTTCCTAAAAATGGCATCCATGCAAACCCTAAAAGTGACATGCATGCAAACCATAAAAGTGGCATGCATGCAAACCCTAAAAGCTATACAAGAAGGTTAGTTGAACCAAAAGGGTATGATTGTTATTAATCATCTTTTGGAGACAGGTTCGAAAAGCTTGGTGAGCTACTTCAAGTTTAGGGTGACTTACCTTGACCTAATTGGATTCGGTGGTGAAATCTATCCATCCTAGCCAATAACCTAGAGAGATCATCCAAATATATCAATTGTGCATAATTGCTAAGGAATTGTTGATTGTTAAGTAGAGATCAAAATTGTTTTCAGTTTCTAGGGAAGAAATCAAGTTATTGGCAACTCGACAAATTACCAATATTGTGGACTGTCATTGAAATATTTTTTCTTAAGGAGGAGCATTATCCAATTCTAAAATCCAGAGTATAATAAATGGGGATGCATTCATGAAGGTAGACTTGTCATAATCATGGGCCAAGGCTGATATTTGAGGCAACAATCCATCTTATAAAGAAGGTGTGATCATTACAGTGGAGTTCGAGTTACTATGACAAGCTTGAATTAATATCCACAGGAAACAACTCTTTGGATTTTCACTAATAGAGAAGTTCAATATTAAACACAAATCAGGGATAAATAAAGGAGGGCAGTGATATTCCTACAGAAGCAACACTCCACTGCTGAGGTTTGAGAGATCACTTGAGAAGGTGCACATGATTTTTGGAAGGCGTTAACATCTTGGGAAGACATTCATTAATTATATAAATTAGTGAATTACCTCTTGTGTTGAGATCTAGACAAAGGGAGGTCACAATTATTAGATTAAACGAGGGCTCATTTGGTGAAGGTGTGATCTACAATATTCATTTTATCCTTGGAAATAGTTGCTTGGAGGGGACACATTCTTATTGTTGGGTTGTCATTTTCCAGTCTAGAGATGAGACTAAAGTTGTATGAATGAAGAGAGAATGTGATCAGTAGATCACATTCTTGATGAGGATTGCATTTTAAATTTTTTGTCGCTATATAGTCTAGAGTCTATAGTACTTGGATAAGATTTACACTATAAATTTGTAAATTGTGAAGGTGCAATTACATCAAAAACTAAAAACGCCACCATTGTTTCTCCATGGATCAAATTTGCAAAAGACACATCAAAGAAATATTCATCATTGTAATTAATCACACGGATTTTGAAACTATTTGCAGCATTAACATTCTTAGAAAGGTCCAATATACTATATTAAATGTTTCAAAAAATCCTAATTTAATTATGGATAAGGATTTTCTTTTTTTATATGGAATGCAAGTCTTTTTTCAATCACATTATTGTAGAAGGTTATTAGACTATAATGAACAAAGTACCATGATTATACATTTTAGGGTATTGGATACATAAGTTGATATCATACGACCATATATCTTCATTAACATTCTCTATTCTTCAACTAACAATGGGAGATCCTTCCCCATATATTCAAGTGGAAGATACTTCCCCAGAACCTCTTAAGCTTTATATGGTCCAACACTTTGTTCTAGGGACTTTATCCCACTGAAAATATTCCAATACTTTTTTCAATTCCTCCTCTTCTTATTAGATGGAGGAGGGCTTCATTTTGTTCTTCTTTGATGATTTTGTTGAAGTTTGAAATAGGTTCCATAATATCTCTGATCAGTTTGTTGAAGTTTGAAATAGGTTCCATAATATCTCTAATGTTTTCTTGTCTTGGGACTTGGTAATATGTGATATCCTTATAACAAAAGTGAACTACCCCTTTCTTGTCTTGGATCTTACAAATGGTATTTTGTGTCTTTCTTGCATGAATGAATCTATAGAAAGACTTGTTATTTTCACCTTTCTTAATCCAAGTAGCATGACTTTCTTCCATAAGTGGGATTATCCACATCCAACAATTTACTCCTATATTTTCTCAACTTCTCCATTTTACTATTGTCCTCGTCAATGATTACATTTCTCTATATTCTCATGTGAATTTTTAAATTAACATTATCACTACAACCATAGTATTGCAATTGAACGAAGAAGGAATGAGACCATTCTCCTCAAACATTCTTAGTGAACATGTGAAAACATGACCTATATGAGGAGCTCAACACTTACTATTGTTGCTAGTAATATTTTGGAGATGGTTTTTTGTGGATTGGCTTCCCAAATAATAGAAAGGATGAGTCTTTTGTGATTAAGCTACTAGCTTACTGACTATGTGTTTCCTATTCATTTTGTGATGAATTCCTGACTATCATGAAAGAAGAAGGATACTCGGTATACCAAAGCCATCATATTGGGGAGAATATCCATAGTCAAGATCCATGCAGCCATGGGTTGACATAGCCCCCAACTCTTGGTGAGATGGGTGCTTAAAGAACAAGCCATTTTGACCTTTAGTACAAAGGTATGATAAAGAGATCACATAAATGCGATCATTCCTGGATTCCCACATTTCGGCAGGAACATTTTCCTAAAAGACCATGCCAAGGGTTATATTACCTTAGCGAGCTATGGCTAACTGTACTCATATGAAGTCCCATGATTCCTTTACCCTCAAGCTAGAAATCTAGATAATAAGTAACTCGTAGCTTCTTTGATAAAGTGAAAGGAGTCATTTGAATTATTGGAAACTTGGAAACCAAAAAAACTATCCATGGGATCACACTCTTCACATTTTGGAGTATATCTGGTTCATCTAGTGTTACTTGTTCCATAATGAAGGTAGAAACAAGCACCCAAAATTGTAGGAAAGATGCCATGAACTTGCAAAAAGCATAAAAATAATAATACCAGGGGCATTACTTAATGGGTATGAAAACAAAAAATGAGCATTCAGAGAAGACAAAGAAGACATCAACTTGGTAGAAAATACAAATAAAAGTTCCATGGGTTAATTTTATCTTTAGTCCTCTTGTTATAATAGTAGGAAAAGGTTAAAAGGAAAGTTATTTTCTCAGAGACCCATGGAATATACGGACTTTGTTTAAGGTAAACGTTCCACTATTGGGAAGATATATTTGCATAGAATGTAATGAGGAATTCTAGTACAATTGTCCTCTTAGTAATAAGCTCCAAAATTACACCTCTTTGTCCTTGAACTAGATGATTTTCTCTTTTGGTTAGTTCATGTATTTTTTTAGTATTTTATCCAAAGTGCACCCTATAAGTCCCAAATCCATATTATCCATTCTAGAGCATCCATAAATCAATATGGTAACTAAGTAGATCCATTTTGGATGCCGTACAAAACTAATTTAACATGGGGTAAGAGACTTGAACCCTGCACATTTCCTAAATAGCATTTCATTTACCAATTTACAGTGGGGAATCCCCATCCCATCCCAATGAGAGAGAGTATTTCCTGTGAATATTCCTTTCTTTGTTATTTTAATCACTTTTCACCACTCAGTCCCATTGTCCTACCTTTGTGGTCATTTGTGAGAAATTAATATTATTATCTTATCTTATCTTTATCTATAGGTTTCCACCAAAGAACTCAAACTTCAAGACACAAATACCAATAAATCATTGCAACTTTAATCTTCTAGATCCTACATGAAATAATATATGAAAACTACCATCAAACTCTATCTTTAATTTTTAATACATTGCTACAGGATTGTTTTAAGGATGATACATGTCTAAGTTTCCATAATTTTGATACTACCATGAACTTCAAAACTGCCCAGATTTCTTAACAAGCTTTATTTTCAAAGCTAAAGTCCCTAAACCTCCAAGAAGAGATGATTTGATGCTACTGCGACCTCAAAATTGTTTAGATTTGTTGTTTGGCACCTCCAGAGGCTGTTGGTGAAGTTTCAAGCCATGGTCTATACACAAATACAATCAAACCTGCATAAAAACCCTCCTTTTCATCTAAATAATGGATGATCTTTGACCCTTTTAATCTAAAGTCTGTAGGTCATATATATATTTTATCATTGTCAAAAAGTTGAGAATAGGCCTAATTGTGCACATGTGACTGACACTAGGGTTGCAGCTGATAGGACATCACCCTATTTTCTCTTTATAATCGCTTCTCCACCCACAGGACTAATCAAATATGAGACTAATTTTTGTTTGAAGTTGGGAGGATGAGATATGCTAGAATTTCCCAAATTATGCCCAGATTAATAGATTAGGTTGTTTTAACCAGAGAACTTTCCCATAAATTCAAAATGTTTCTTGATTGAGGGTTGAGTAACCCTTAAAAATATCCCAAAATTCCTAAACAATTCCTAGAATTTGTCTTGATGCTAATTTAAGATGGGGCCTTGCTTCAAGCTTGTCATATTTCTTTAAAAAAATCAAGAAAATGCCACAAAGTCTTCACGAGAACCCAAGTATTTCTTCTTTTGTCACTTCAAGTTTAAAACATGCTTACAGCTTGTAGTGTAGTTCACTAACAACCTTACAGATTTTCAAATAAATGATCTTTTGTAGTATGTTCCCAACAAAGAGTCATTTTATCTTTTGTAGTATGTGCCCCAACAAAGAGTCATTTTTTTGCAGCCACAATTTTACTACATTTTAGTCAGTCTTGAGGTCACAAATTGCAACCATTTAAAATTTTACAAGTAGATGTTGTTCTTTGGATCAACTACTTATGACAATAGATAATAACATATATGGTGTTGCTGGTAAGTGAAAATAAATTTCTTTGTTCCGATATTTGAATTTTACATTATACTCAGTTTCATCTTTAAATTTGAGTACATTTCATAGAAAATTTACACATAAGAAAACCAATGAATGTTTCCAAGCTCCAGTCAATTGTTGTTAACTTCAAATAGGTTGTGAGCACTTTATTGCACCAGTGATTATAGACATCATAAATTTTGAATGCAGGTGGTAGAATTACCTTTTGGCTGGATTTATTGGAAATATATCCTAACTTCCCATTCAATACTTCATTAGAATTTATTATTTATATGCATAAAAGGAGGAATAAGAAAATATAACAAGTGACCTGTCCTCCCTAATTGTTTTCACACATGTTGAACTGACTAGGCCAAGCTTCAATAACTGGGATGCTTGTGAAAGTATTTAAGTTTAAATTTTAAAGTATTTAAGCTTCAATAATTGGAATGCTTGTTCTCCCACTTTAATGAAAAATAGATGCCAAAAAGTAGTAGCAATTTTTTGCATGGTAACATGAGAAAAAGTAGTAGTTTGCTTCAATGAAGAAAACTACTAACCATGCTAATTGAATAAATTTTCACAGTAATAGAGGAATGGTACTATGAAAACAAGGGAAGTCCTAGTACCACGGGTGTAAGTAAATATATTAATATTTTTGGACTATGGAAATCCGTCCTCATGACTGGAAACAAAGAATATAAAACAATGAATACTAAGGAGCTACTAACTTTATTAACTGAAATTTTGAAATGGAAAATATAAAAACGCATGATAGGTTCAAGGGAAACTCATTATAAGAAATAGCCATGATAATAGTAACATACGATAGGGTGCCAAGGTATTAATGAAAACAAGTAAAGAAGAATGCCATGGAAGAATTTACAATTGAAGGGACAAGGAACATGAAATATGTCACTACCAAAGTAAGCAACTAAGCAGCAATATTCAGGTAGGGAGCAACAGAGAAAACCTTGAAAATAAATCCTCTAAAGAACTATCTACAATTTATAAAATCATATAAAATTTGGAAAGCTTTAGTAGAAAATTTGTTAGCTTACTTGTAGATTTGTTGCCTTAAAATCACAAAACCTATTCCAGAGAAGGAACACCCTTTAGCCATTGAAGGATACTTGCTGGATCATACAATTCTCTACTTGTAAGAGAGCTCTTAATTTGTTTTGGATAGTGCAATGTGCTCGTAATTCTGATCATATGGAGATACATGTGGAGGTAGATTGTAAATACTTTTCTTGGTCTAGATAACATTAAAGATGATTTTGCTGAAGTGTACAAGGAGTTTTCCAAATGTTGTTGTTTGTATTTGAGAGTTTGTTTCTTGTTTCAAGATAAAATATATGTATAATACTAAAATAGTAGATTACAAATTCAACATGCTTAACTAAGACTAACCAATCTAGCCTATAGGGACTGTCAGACTGCAACAACCTAGCGAAAATATTGCATTATGCCACTTAAACATGTTCAGTACGTCGTGTGTTGATCCAATAATTATTCAACTTATCAATCAAAGGATACATACCAATTCTTACTCCTTTTCCTTCAAGATTCTTATCAAGGTAAGTAATTCATCCCTAAGAATGTTCACTTGTCAAATCCCATTTGAGATTGAGGTTCTTGTTGTTGCCACCTCCAATTGTTGTTTTTACGTGCTACCAATCATGGTTCACAACTTGACATTTTAAACATTACCAAAATTTTCCATTCTCAACAATACGAATAAATCTCCCCGACATTTTCCTTCAAGCCCTCAGATTATTAGCTTCACTTCTTGGATGGAATCTAAAATGCAGGGAGCGTTTTTTAGGATGCTACTAGAATTGTATCCATAATCCTGGTAATTCCTTTTCCCATTTCATTTAACATTTTTTTCACTTCTTGGTAATGCCTTTTCCCTCGAGGGATTTCCACAAGGATTAGGAAGAAGCGTGGGTAAAAGGAATGAGATATGTTGTATACTTTCAGATGTTTTATATTTATGTAGATTAATAATATCAACAAAGATCCATCTTAAACATGGGGTTTTAAAATTTTCATTTTTATGGAATTTATTTTTTTCAATTTCATATATTAGCATTATAGACCTGGACTATATATGCATATCACTACTCTCAATGCAATGAACTCATACATACATTTTAAATTTTCACTAGATGTTCTTTAATATTTCCATAAAATGTTGAAATGTTCGTCAAAGTTTCAAAACAAATTGGCTCATGAATATCTGATAAAATATCCAATTGCATGTAATAAGTTTATAGAAATTTTCCTGCGTTGCACACAATGTTTATAGCTGAAGAGCTTACGAACATTTTGATGAATGTTCACAAAAATTCAGCTACAAATCTGCAGCTGTGGGGTATCTTCTTTCAAAATCATGCAAGTCTTGCATCTAGCCTCATTCACAAAGACCACAGCCAATAAGTAGGCACAAATATTAAATAAGATTTGAATTCTTTCTGTAGGGTCTAACTATATTACAATAAAAAAAATTGGATCATTTTAGTAGTACTATGATAACAACCACCTTGCATCCTATTATTTCCTAACCAGTCTATAGGTTGAAAATGCCTTGCAAAAAATATGAAGTCTTCCTCAATCTGCTTAATATAAACCTTCATTTGTTTTCCTTTTCCATTACTTTGATGATTGGAAGCTAAGAGAGCCTTGATGCTCATGCGCCTTTTGAAAATTAATGGTAAAGGACCATTTTGGTTATTTTTATTGGAAAGCAACATGGATTTATTGTTAACCTTCTTGTCTGTGTTAATTTTTCTCATCTGACAATCTGTGTTAATTTTCTTCTCTGTTTTTTCCAGGTTTTATCAAGGTTTCACATTGATGGCTTGGACACTCTCCTTTCAATATTAATTTGCATGTTGCTCATATTGATCTCTACCTTGTTGATGAGAGATGCCAATTTATTTATTTCTGAGAAAATCCTTATTGAATGATAGTCATTAGAGGAATTTTGGGGTCTAAAATGGGCCTCCTAAGGAAAATAATAAAATAATAGTTAAAATAATAAAATAATAGTTAAAATAATAAAATAATATTGACTAATTTTGGAGGAAGAAAGAAAAAAACTACTTTTTGTGTTCATATTTTCGACATATCTCCCTGTGTTTTTACTCAAATTTCGATCGGGAGAGCTCGTTGGATGCGGAATTTGATTTCGCATCCAACGAGTACCCACATTGCATACTTTTGACGGACCTCGCTACCCCAAAAATAATAAATACCTGAAAAAACGTGATGATGACATCATCATCACGTTTTTTCAGGTATTTCTTGTTTTTGGCGTAGCGAGGTCCATCAAAAGTATGCAGTGTGGGTACTCGTTGGATGCGAAATCAAATTCCGCATCCAACGAGCTCTCCCGATCAAAATTTGAGTAAAAACACAATGAGATATGTCGAAAATACGAACAAAAAAAGTAGTTTTTTTTAATGACAAATATGTCAATTCAACCATTATGGTTGACTTATTTTATTGAAATTATATTGGTTCTTGAATTCCAACTCACAAAAACTTATTTTGGCACGTTTTCTTATAAGGCCCATTTTAGACCCCAAATTTCCTCTAATGTTAATCAATTCTAAGGAGCTATTTTGTATTTCATGAGGTAATTTTATGTTTTTTATTTAGGCAAATCCAAACAAGCATTTTATCCTTTTTGACATATGGTACTGATAATAAAAAAATTCCTTTTCATGTGTAGTTCTAGAAGCCAAAGAAGAAATCAAAAAGTAAGGGTGATGCTATCCCATTTCTCTTTTACTATTGACATTTTTTTCTATCTACCTTCATTTGATTTCTGGTCTATGAGAGGTTATAGAGTGGTGTTTTTGGATGCTTTTTCAATAAATTGTTTTTAGAAGCAAATAGGTTTTCTTTTATCATTTAGAATAATTTTAAGAAGATTTCAATGAATTTTGATTGATGTACATTGTTTGATTTCACTTGTCTCTGAATTTTGACTCCACCAAGAGAGGTTCACTAATGGGGAAGAATGGGGCAAAACAACATAAGAGACAAGTCAGGGGAACCCATATAAGACCTTTTAGACTACTAACTGAGGTAGAAACATAATATTTCTACTAATTATATTTTCTTACAGTTTTAATCCTATCCTCATAATGCATTTAGGACTTGTTAAAGTACATGTGCAATTTGTCTTTGATACACTATCTTCTAGTCAATTTCCTACACTTCATAGTTGTGAAAGTTTCTAGTGAGTTATAGTCCTGGTTGTTGTTGAGCTTCTAGATAATTTCTCAACTCCTAGTGAGCTTTGTTGGAAATTGGCCAAACATCAAAGGGAATGTTCCTCTGGATCCACTTTTATTTACAAATTTTCAAGGCTCTAGGTTGATATAGAGAAGGCAAAAACTTCCATTGCGTATTTTGTACATTGATAAAGCTTAAACTACAAATCCAATTTATAAATAGATATAATACAATTCATGGAGGAGTGTTAGCAACACTTGCAAGCTTTAGCAATGGCTATTGTAAGGCACTTAGTGGGAATAAAGCATTTTCACTTTTTGAAACATGCATATCTTATATCTCTATAGAAATTATTAATGTGGAATTATAAATCAAGGTAAAAGCATTAAGGTTTGGTAAGAGCATTGCATTGTCTTTTATTGACATTAAAAACATTAAGTCTATGATAACCTTTTTTCTTTCTAATAAAACTGAAAGTTTCCCACATCAATTGGATCTGAAGGTGATGGTGAATATGTGTATGAAATATATGGTGGGATGGAAGTGTGGCTCTATTGGAAACTCTTTAGTCTCTATGAATGTATGTGGTGTATCCAAGCATGGCTCCAACTGAACCATATTTAATGATTGTGAAACATGTGATGTAAACATTTGCATGCATTATTCAGTCTGCATGTGTGCTAAGTTTTTTTTTTATTAATATATATTTCCATGTCAGTTATCCGAAGTTCAATGAGTGGAAACTATGGTCAGATATCATGCCAATCCAATGAAACTACTGAAGCACCAATGGCAGGTTTCCATCAGATTTTCGACCTTTGGCGGCCCTTGTCCGATGACTTTGTCATGGCTCCGACAAGGCAGATTCGACGAGACTCTATCGGACTATCGACTACAGGACATCTCAAATTTGACAAGGTAAGGTCAATAATTCGACTACATGCTCATCACAATTTTGAAAATGCTAAGTCTCATACTCGTTGCAATTTTGACAATGCTAAGTCTCATACTCATCACAAATTCAACAATGCTAAGTCTCATACTCGTTGCAAATTCGACAATGTTAGGTCAGTAATCCAATAACATACTCATCGCATATTTGACAATTCTAAGTCTCATACTTGTCGCAAATTCGACAATACTAAGTTGAAAATCCGATAAACAATTCGTCGCACATTCGACGGAATAAGGCCAAAATTTTACAAAGGAAGTGGCTCACCTTCGACAAGGAGAATTCGGATGTACGACAACGTAGGAGTCGAAAATTCGATGACTTAGTGGTAAAAGACTTCGGCATATTAGCTTCATACTCTGTCGAAAAGTTGACCAGGTTTGACATGGGTTTGAATATATGACGAAATCCCATCGACGACAAAAAAAATGATGTTATCGAATAACAGACAGGTGTCTATCAAATTTCAGACATGGCATCCGTCAGATTTTGGGCTCAAATTCTGTTGTGACCGATTTTTTTTCAAATTACAACTTGATTATGTTACTAACATGCTCTATTATTGTTTGATCAGGGGTCGGGTTCTTGAACTCTTCTTGTGTGGCATCATCCAACCCTCTTAAACAATTTGCAGCAATTCCAACATCATTGAGGCTCCCAATTACTCTTGAGAAATCAAAGGGTGCACGATCCTGTGATGGCTGGCCAGGATCTATCCTTTCATAAGTTAATTGAATTTTGAGATTTTTTAGTTCTCTGACCAAATAAGGGACTTTTACATTGTTATATTTCATTGTCTTTCAATGAAAAATAAGCAAATTAGAAAAATTTAAACAAATACAATATGCAAGAATATTTTTTTTAAAGCATCAAAATTAAATTTTCTTGCAATAAAATCTTCCTTAAGGAAATATGATAAGATGGTGTATACATTAAAAAGAGTTTTGCATCATTTAGAAGATTAAAATGATTATCATCATGGTGTCTTATGCATATAATTTACACTTGTGTGAGTCTGTATTTGATGCAACCTATGACACCCATTGCACAAACTTTAATATAAAATCCATTGGTCCACAAGTTATGTTAACATAGAATGGACAATCTTTGTCTATGCTTGCAATGAATTCTCTTTTCGTAAAAAATAATAACTTCATATAAGCGTGCTAGCAAAAAATATAACTTCACAAACTATAATATTTTGATGAAATAATGATAATTGTTTAATATCTCCATGACAATTTTAACCAAAGATGTGCATTTTATTTTACTTATCATATTGCAATTGTTTGTTAAAAAATTAGCAAATAATTACAAGCTGAAGAATAACATTTTATTTTACTTATTATATTGTCGTTGTTAGTTAAAAAATTAGTAAATAAATTATACAAGCTTGAATAATATTTTATTTTAAGTTTATCATATTTCCATTGTTTGTTAACAAATTAACAAATAAATACTATCTTGGATAACACTTTATTTTACTTATCATATTGTCATTGTTTGTTAATAAATAGAAAATATTTATACAAGCTTGAATATTCTCTAAATGTATTGATTTTCATATCTTTGCAATGATCTCTTGCATCTCATATTCAAGGCTAATGAATTCTTGAATTTGTCATAGTTGTTGATTTTCTTTGAGATCATCATGTTGTCATCAATGCTTAAATCCATATGATTCCTAGTCATTTGTACATGATTATTGATGATTGCTTAAGTTCAATCAAGTGCGTCACTTGTAAGTTAGTTTGTCACCAAAAATATCAATAAATTTAAACATGCAATATATTCAATAAAAAAACATTTTTTTTATAAATGATTCATGATCTTATTTAGAATGTGAAAAGACTTTAACCAAATTCTACAAAGGCTTTCCATTTATTCTACATATACTATATTTCATTAATCATTTTACACACAACTATTGATGTTATGTGATTTGTTATGAACAATTAGTTTCTATATTAAATACAAATTGTAATGCTAATTATCATCATTATAGGAGGTCTATGGAAATGTTCTTGTATGTTCATTAATATGAGTGATAACCAATTTTTGTTTAATTAAATTTGAAAATTTTAAATAGTTTTCATTAATGCACAATATGAAATATCAACATAGTACATGTATACACCATGTAATGTGTAACATAGAATATGCAATGTGTAACACAGAACATGTAATGTGTAACACAAAACATGAAATATTAGTATGTAATAAGATATATATAAATTATGAATTTGAACACTATGAAAATGAATATATGAATATGAAATTAAAATCATATTATAAACGATGAAATGAGAGAAAAGGCTATAGAAAGGATGAGGAAAATAAGTGCAATGTCAAGAGGAGAAGATGCAAGTCAACCTATGATGGTGCAATAAACTCCAATTGAGAACAATCTTTGTAATTTTTAACATAAAAATTATATATATGTGAGGCTATATTATCAAATTATAAAATTAATTTGAATGTGAGGTTATGTGAGGCTACTGGATATATGCATATTAATTTAGAACTTGATATTATTGTAGAGTATTATGCACTATAATTATATATATTCATCAACCATTCTCTAATTTCATTGGACAACTAGTTACTCATACTATAATACACTTACTTTGTATATATGTAATTTAGTGTATTGGTTAAACATTTTTTTCAATATTTTCACAAACATACCATTCTTTCACATGTACATAAGTGGTTTTAGAAGGTTGTATATATACATGCACATACAATGTATATAAGTTTATGAATTAATTACAAAATTACAGTTACAAAATTATAGTTAAAATCTAAACAATTTAACATGTATATATATAAAAATTATGAACTAGAACATTATGAAATTGAATATATGAATATGCAATATGAAATTATATAAATATATGAATATGAAATTATATGAACTAGATCACTATGAAAATGAAATTATATATATGAATATGAAATTGCATAACTTTTAAACCATACCAATATTGTTAGTAGTGGCATTTGATTCTCCCATCATAGGTTGATTTGCAACTTCTTCTCCTCTCAAAATTGCTCTGTTTTTCCTCTTTCTTTCTCTATCTTTCTCTCTTATTTCTTCGGTGTTGCTTTGATTCCTAGTAGATATTTTACTTTGACATTTCTTGCTTCCCATTGTGATTGATCAATAATCCAAATTCATACCTGCAACAATATGTAAACACAATACACAATGCTAAATTTGCATTAGAACATAAGCACTATTTCAAATAGGTTAGTCAATTGTGAAGGATAAAATTAGTAACATGTTTATGTTTTATGTTTTATGTTTATCTATAATTCCTTTAGGAATCTGGGTGGTAAATGAGGTTGGGTGGGTAGTTGGAATGGCATTAATGCCATCAACTCCTAAGTTCATTCTCGAGCATTTTTGTTAAGGATTTTAATAAAAACAGGACCTCTATCGAGGGTTTTACAACTACCTCAATCGAGGTTTTAACGATAGCTCGATCGAGGGTTTATTAGACCCTCAATTAAGGGTTTAATGAACCCTTGATCAAGTTGTCGTTAAAACCTCAGTCGATCTCTTGTTAAAACCTTGATCGATGGATTTGAATACCTCGATCGAGGGCCTAAAAAATAGAGAATTATCCCTCTTACAGGAAAATGATTGTTTCTTTGTGTCTTCTTGGGTGTAAACGTTTCCATTCATGGCACATAACTGAGTGAAGTTTGTATC
Organism: Pseudotsuga menziesii; assembly: GCA_001517045.1. Lineage (NCBI taxonomy): Eukaryota > Viridiplantae > Streptophyta > Pinopsida > Pinales > Pinaceae > Pseudotsuga > Pseudotsuga menziesii. The sequence continues at coordinate 167,245 of LPNX010197781.1, read as the reverse complement.
GATAGATTCATCACTGAATCCTCTATCAATTAAGGTATCATGCATGTGTTTTGGCATTCATACGGGGTATTTTTTTAATTCGTTCTAAAACTTAAACTTAGAAAACTTGACAACAACTTTGAAGTAGCTCAAAGAAAAATCCGCAGGGTAAAAATTACACATCCAAAAATTTCTTAAAAATGCACAGCCCACACATCGGTGCGTTCTCTTCAAAATTTTATCTTTGGTTTCTCAATTTTTGAAAACAGTGAAAAAAAACTGGGATGGACACACCTGTGTATAAAATGATGCCACAATCAGATGTGGTCACTTTCGAAAAATAATAAATAATTGTATATTGCAAAATAAATTAACAAAAAAATATGCAGACCACAGTGCATTTTGTGTAGATCATGATTATATATAGATAGATAGATAGATAGATAGATAGATAGATAGATAGATAGATAGATATATTATTAATGTAAGATTGAATTATTGGGGTGGGACACGAGCCACTTATTAACTTTTTCAAATTTTTAAGATCACACAGTTCATTAAATGCGAAATTTCACACATTAAATGACATCAGAATATTTTTTTTTAAATATCATTGGGAAGCCAACATAATATTCTACAATTTGTTTTTTTTCTAGAAGTCGAAATTCACATGGCATACATGCATTTCGAGGGCTTCTATCTAGCACATGAGTAAAAAATTAGGTTTTCATCACCAAATTTGGCCAGAAAGTGTTACCCACCTTCATGGAATAACCCTCTTCCTAAATAGTGAAATCGTCCATGTAAACCTCAACACAATCATAAATACAGATAGAGTAAATACCTAATACTGCTCATTGAAATGTAGTCGTTGCATTACATAATCCAAAAGGTAACACTCTATAAATGAATGCACCCCATGGACATGTGAATGTGGTTTTGTCTTGGAATTTTGGTGCAATTTAAATTTGGTCGTATCCACTAAAACCATCTAGAAAATAAAATCATTTCTTCACAACTAGGATTTCTAAGACTTTATCAATGGATGGAAGAGGGAAATAGTCATGTAGAGTGGTTTTGTTTAGTTCAACAAATCACTACAAATATACTAGTTGACATTCCTTTTAGTTTCTATGGATAGGTATGAAACCTATTGGCTAAGTGAAATGAGGTAGATGAATTTAGCATTAAGTAACTTTTTCCACTCCTCTTTTATAATTTCCTTGAGAGTTGGATTCATGTGTCATGATTATCGTATAGGTCAGGTATTTTCCTGAATATAAATACGATCGATGCAAGTGTTAGTGTGAATAAGCTTCATGTTAATGTAATCCCATGAGAATGCAGTAGAGTGTTAATGTATCACCTTAACCAATTTTTTCTATTGAAACCTGTCAAGTCTAGAATTGATTTTAAGAAATTTTCCTAGACTGATTTCAAAGGAGGTCCTTAAGGAATTTGAAATTGAGTTTATAGATGATGTGGGGATATATAGTGATGATGAGATATCCAAATCACTTTTTTCTTGAAAATTTGTACTCAAAATATGATTAAAAAGGAGAGAAGATAAACCTATGTCGAGAAATATCTGAGTGAATAAGAAATTATGAATTTGGTCCTCTTTGGTGTTCTGTTTGAATTTCATGGATTGATCTATGGTACAAACATGTTGTATAAATTCATGAGTGTTTGCATTGTCCAATCACCAAGTATCTTTCAGCTTAGTTAAATACTTTGCAGGTGGATAAAGAGTTTGCCTTTTTACTAAATATCCATGTGAAATGATCATATCCTTAGACACGCAACCAATAAATGAATCTACAAGAGCTAACCAAGGTATCCGCAATATTAAAGTGTGCCATTCTAAATGAGATTTGGGTTGTAAGACAACAAAATCAATAGGATTGTCTTGGGAATCTAAAGAAAAAAATTCCATCCAATACACCCTTAACATTTATTTTAGATTTTTTATCTAGTTCCAAGACTATGGGTGTAAGATGAAGATTGTACAATTGTAATTGTCCCATGGTGATTTTGGTCATGATATTGATTGAAACTCCTAGGCTAATTAAGTTGTGTGGGATGAGGGTATTGTGTTGAAATTATTCAAATAACTAAGAGGGTGGGTGAATCAGTTATTTCTAAAGCTTAAACTATTTTCAATACTTAAACCATTATTATCGATTACATATTTACAATTATGATAATCCAGCAAGTATAACAAAAGGAATGATGACCATCAATTACACACACATGATAGAGACAGACAAATACTCATCTATATTTCAGCACCTACTCAAATGAGACTGCAACCTATGTTTACAAATTCCTTCTTGTGAAGAGCACCAACTCTCATGTTTTTCATATCACTCACTAGCATAACATTTTCCAGCTACTACTAGATGGAAGCACTAACTTCCACTTATACAGGATCCAACTTGTAAAGAGAAGACAACATGTTTTTCCTAGCACCACCCTACCACCCTTGTTCCTCAGATTTAAACATGTTCATTACAATATGTAGAAAAACATATATAACAATGCATACCAACTCTGTTCTGATCTACTTATGGATTTGCTTATGCACCTTTGTTCCCCTCATTGTCTCTATTCTAGATATTTTTGAAAGAACTCAGAGTCATCTTTCATTTTGCAATCCCCACTTCGATGATGATCCATGCACCATCTCTCTGGCTGCAAAGAGCATACCTACTCCTCTTCACCTGCATCCTCTTATACTTATCAATCTTTAAACCCTTCACCTATTCGTATTCCTAACTATTCATTTTCATAACTAATCAAAACCGTTAGATGCCTTATGACATACAAGGAGTCCAATCGATGTGTAATCATGATTTTCTACAACGCATGTTTTCAATTTTGGCTTCTTCCGCTATTGTCTTTCTACAACTCTAACTCCTTTCGCAAATTTCCTTTTTCGACAAATCAAAGTTTTCAGAGGACTTGTTCTGCATTGTCGATTTTGTGCGTCCTCTCTTTTGATCATTAATCTGGAATAATACTTAACAAAAACCTGCTTCTACACATCATTTTCCGTAAACTCTTTCTGCGCCATCAATTTATTGTGCACCATTTTCTGATCGTCGATCTTAGATCAGATGTGGATTGCAGATCCTGAGTTTTCCAAATTTGTTTAAACAACTTCCACAATTTATTCTTTCCACCTTATCCATTCCTCTAGCAGATGTCAGGTTGCGGAAACCCATATTATTTTAGACTTTGATTTCTCATCTTTCACATTCCACCTTCCTCTTTCCACCTTTCACATTCCGATGGCGGACTACGAGTTGCAAAAAACCATATTATTTTAGATTTTGATTTCACATCTTTCGCATTCTGCCTTCCGTATTCCACTAGCGGACTCTAGGTTGCGGAAACCCATATTATTTTAGACTTTGATTTCTCATCTTTCGCTTTCCGCATTTCGCTCTCCTCCTGAACCATTTATTTCTTTTTGGGTTCACTCCTAACTGTCAGATATATTCATCATATTTTCTTTCAAACTTTACGGGTTTACTCCTGACCGTCGGATCTCTGTACAAACCATCGATTCTTCTGAGTCTTTTGCTTATTTGTCTAAGTCGTTTGTTTATTTGGATCATATTCTATGTTTTTCCATCAATGAAAACCATATCACAAACCGATCTTTTAACCATATCAAAACTTGATATGTTTCCCTATGATTGCAATAACTATCATAATTCCAACAATATCCCCCTTTGGCATTGATGGCAGCCCTCAAATTCTGGATGCATGGTGTACTTGTAATCACCAATTTTTTATCACCTATAGCGAAAACAACTTCTCCCCCTTTGACATCAATGTCAAATAAGATTCTATAGCACATATCCCTATTTCAAAGTGGACATGTTAGTTGGAATAAGATATGATGCCCATCTTCTGGCGTAGATACTCAAACTGTGTCTTTGGTAAGGGTTTAGTGAAGATATCAACAATTTGTTCTGTAGATGGAATAAAATTCAATTGAACCATTTTGTTTGTAACCTACTCCCTTAAGAAATGATACTTAATCGGTATGTGCTTAGTATTAGAATGAAGGACTAGATTTTTGGACATACTAATGGCGCTAGTATTATCATAATGGAGAGGAATGGGATCAACATATTTTTCCTCCAAGTCTGCTAGTTTCTGGATCATCCAGAGGATTTGTGTATAGTAGGTGGAAGAAACAATGTATTCAGCTTCTATAGTGGATAAAGATATCGATCCTTGCTTGTTACTCAGCCATGCAAATAAAGAATCACCCAAGAAGACTGCACCTCCACTTGTGCTCTTTCTTTCATCCAAACAGTTTTTCCAATTAGCATCTGAATATGCAGTTAACTGAAGATTCTAATTTCTAGGATACCAGAGACCATAAGTCATTGTTCCCTTCAAATATGTAAATATCCTCTTAACAACCACCAAATGACTTTGATTAGGATCAGAATGAAATATTCTTACCATTCCAACAGCTTGCATTATATAGGATGAGATGATGCGATGTATAAGATACTTCCTATCATTGAGCGATATGTTCTTTGATCAACATCAGGTGGAAGATCATCCTTGCTAAGTTTACAACCAACAACCATAGGTGTACTAACAAATGACGAATATTCCATCTAAATTATCTTCAATATCTCCTTCAAATACTTCTCTTGGGAGAGAAATAAACCTTCAGAAATCTGAATAATGAGAAGACCAAGAAAGAATGACAATTCTCCTATCATTGACATCTCAAAATCAGATTGTGTGGCATTATCAAACCATTGAACAAAAGAATCATTAGTGCATCCAAAAATAATGCCATCCACATACACTGAAACAACTAATAGATTATCACCTTCAGATTTGATATACAAGTTACTATCAACAGTACATTTCTTGAATCCTTTGTCATGTAGATATTTATCCAGTTTATAATACCATGCTCTTGGTGCTTGTTTCAATCCATATAGATCCTTCTTTGATTTGCATATATTGTCAGGATTGTCTATCAGTTGGAACCCTTCATGTTGCTCTATATAGACTTCTTCTTCTAGATCTCCATTGAGAAAAGATGGCTTAACATCCATCTGATACACTTTGAAGTTCTTATGAAAAGCATAGGAAAGAAACATTCTGATAGCTTCCAGTCTTGTCACTGGTACAAAATTTTCATCAAAATCATGTCCCTCAACTTGTGCATACCCCATACAAACCAATCAAGCTTTATTCCTCAGAATTTGTCCTTGTTCATTCATCTTGTTTTTAAACACCCACTTGGATCCTATTACATTTTTATCTCCAGGTCTAGGAACCAACTCCCCAGTATTATTCTTCTCAATCTGATTAATCTCTTCATTCATGGCTTTAATCTAATATTCATCCTCAGTAGGTTCTTCAAAATTCTTAGGTTCCATCGTAGATAGGAAAGCAATCTGAGATTGTTCTGAAGCTTTAATCAACTTCCTTCTTGTCTAAACTCCTTTATTCTTATCACCAATTATTTGATTTTTAGGATGATTCTTCTGAATGATTTTGGAAGGTGGTTTTGTTTCTGTCTTCTATGTTGAATCTTCCTGAATGTTTGCACTTTCATCATTTGACTCTGAATCTTCTTTTTCTGATTCTTGGACATGTTCTTCCTTAACTTCAACTGTATCTTATGTATTTGGTTCAACACTACTTATTTGAATATCTTTTACATAGATTCCTTCATCGATTTAAAATTCAATACAATCAGCCAATTTATACAGCCTCATACTATAACAAGTGTACCCTTTATTTTTTGCAGCATATCCTAAGAACATACCTTCATCAACCCTATCATCATATTTTCCAAGATGTTCATCATTATTGTTAATATAACATTTACTTCCAAAGACTTTAAAGTGTTTGATAGAAGTAGGTCTTCCAAACCATAGTTCATAAGGAGTCTTATCACTAATTGGCCTTAAGTGAGCTTTGTTAAGAATATGGACAATTGTGTGAATTTCCTCAACCCAATTATTCCTTTCATTCATCATTTATCTTGCCATATGTTGTACTGAACTATTCTATCTCTCAACTATTCCATTCTACTGTGGAGTCCCCGGAATAGTGTATTCTCTTTTAATTCCATGTTTATCACAAAACTCTTTGAAGTCTCCTGAACTGAACTATCCTCCTCTATCATATCTTATTTCCTTCAGCCTCTTTCCTGTTTGATTATTAATCGGAACCTTGAGAATTTTGAACTTTTTAAACGCTTCAGATTTTTCTTTTAGAAAAGCAACTCATGTGAGTCTATAATAATCATCAACGGGCAACATAAAATATTTTTCTCTTCTTGTGCCTTCCTTTCTTGATGGTCCACACAAATCCTTATGTACTAACTAAAGTGGTTTGTCTGTTGATATGAAGTTCTTGGATTTAAACTGTGTGCGAGTCAATTTTCCCATTTGACAAGGTTTACAAACATATTCATATGGATTTGATATTTTTAGAAGATCTTCTAATGCCCCATTTTTCACAAGCTTGATTATATGATCAAAGTTTAAGTGTCCAAGTCTCCTATGAAAAAGCCATCTTTCATCATACTTTCTTCGATGACATTCTTCTTTTCCTTCTTTCAAGACATAAACATTGTTTTTTGTTCTTATGCCTTTTGCAACCAACTGTCCTAAGGGTACATATTTTATCTTGCAATCTTTAGAAGTGAAAACAACTTCACATCTTGTCACAAATATGACTAAGTCTAATAAGATTATGTTTTAATCCATCTACAAACAACACATCTTGGGGTTTCCCTTTTCCATTACTCAACTTTACCATTCCTTTTCCTTTGATTTTCCCTAGAGCATCATTTCCAAAAGTTACATTTCCTGATTTTTTTCACTTAGAGACATAAACTTACTTTTATCACCAGTCATGTGTTTGTAACATCCAGTGTCAATATACCAGAGGCATTTTTTTCCTTTGAACAGAAAGAACTAAGCCACATTTGTTATTTTCTTTCTTCTTCCAAACTTTAGCACTTTCAACAAAGTAATTCACTCTTGGGTCTTTTTTGTAGTCCTTCAGATGACATTTTGAATCCTTATGTCCGAAATTATGACAAACATAACATTCCGGCTCATTGTATAGTAGATCAAAAGAGTTGTTATATATATCATGGTTTATTCCTTTAGTTGTGAACTGAGTTATATGTTGTTCTTGTTTACTTGTTGACTGTCTTGTTCTATGTCGCAGCAATTGACTTTTCTTTGATTGCATATTTCTAAAATTAAATGCATAGTTTGCAGCTTTGTGGCCAAAATTAGAACAATAATAGTAACCATGGAAAAAAATTTGGTACTTGAATCTTGGTTGTCTTCCCTTTTGTTGACATTGTTTCTGAGCAATCCTTGGTTCATAATCCTGATTTGAATTTCTAATTCTGGTACTTGCTTCATTTCCTTTTGTTTGCACAGTATGTTTTCATTCTGACTGTTTGTTTCTTGAACCTTCTTCATAGCCAAGACCTGTTTTTAACCATGGGGACCTTTACTCACTCAGAATTTTGTTTAGTTCTTCTAAAGCTTTAATACTTGACATATTTTGGTGATACAGAGCTTGAAATTTCTCCAATTCTTTCCTAGATGTCACTACTTCTTCTTCCAGCGCTTCTGTTAATTGTTGTTTTAGAATATATTCTATTTTCTTTACCGCTTCTAATTCCAATTTTAACAGAGAAATATCTTCACTTGGTTCTTTACCATTCTTTTCATACTGCATCAATAAATGTTTTTGTTTCCTCTTCTTTAGTCTGAGTCCATCAATCTCCTCCAAAGCACTGATTAGTTCACCTTCCATATCAACTATAGCTTCTTCATCATTCAGGTCACTTCCTTTATATTCATTTCAAAAATATTCTATGGCCATAAGCATAAAGTTATTCAATTCATCTTCACAAGATGAATCGTTGTGTGTTTCTTCTGAAGAATCGACATCATTTACACACAAGATTTCTGTTTTATATTTAGCCTCTTTATTGTATTTATTGACTGTAAAGTTTTCTTCATCATCAGAAGTCTACCTCTTTTGCTTGTAGGGACATTTAGAAGAAAAATGGCCTATTTTACCACAGTTAAAACATTTAAAGGGAATATTTCCTTTGTATTTTCCTGACCCTTTCTTCAGCCTTCTTACAATTTTTTCCTCATTCACATCCATTTCAGAATCAGTGTTCTTATCTGCTTTAAAGGATGCTTCTCTAGTGGTGTATTTATCTTTACCAATCCTCATTTCTTAGGTTGTCAGAGTACCTAGGAGTTGGTCAATAGGTAGAGTTTTAATATCACTCAATTCTTCTATTGCAGAAACTTTGGGATTAAATCTTTCAAGCAAAGATCTTAAAATTTTATGAACTAAGGATGCTTCATCAATCTTTTCACCGAGACCATTCATAGCATTTACAGTCTCTTCTATTCTTAAGAAATATGTACTGACATTATCATCCTCATCCATCTTTAGTTGTTCAAATTTTAGTCTATATGTTTGTAGTTTGGCATCCTTTACTTTCTCATTTCCTTCATAACTACTTACAAGTTTATCCCACATCTCTTTCACAGATTCAATATGCATCACCTTAGCAAACTCAACCTCTGCAAGACCACTCAGGATAGAGTTCATTGCTTTTGCATTAAAAATAAATTCCAACTTATCATCTATGGAGGCTAGAACAGCTGGATTTATATATCTAGTGTCTACTATATCCCAAACATCAGAAACTAAGGACATTATATAGGTTCTCATTCTAACCTTCCAAAAGGTAACATTTTTTCCATCAAATAGAGAAACCTTATTGGATGAAGTCTCTTCATAACTTGTCATGTTTAAGCCTATAGATCTACCTTTAAATAAAAGGAACCTACCTTGATACCAATTCTTGAAATTATTCAAATAACTGGGGGGGGATCAATTATTTCTAAAGCTTAAACCATTTTCAATATTTAAACCATTATTACTGATTACAGATTTACAGTTATGATAATGCAACAAGTATAACATAATGAATGATGACCATCAATTACACACACGTGATAGAGACAGACAAATATTCATCTTTATTTGAGCACCTACTCAAATGAGGATGCAACCCCTATTTACAAATTCCTTCTTGCAGAGAGCACCAAACCTCATGTTTTTCCTAGACCCCACTAAAATAACACTCTCCAGCTACTACTTAATGGAAGCACCAACTTCCAATTGTACAGGATCCAACTTGTACAGAGAAGACAACATGTTTTTCCTAGCACCACCCTACCACCCTTGTTCCTTAGATTTAAACCTATCCATTACAATATGTAGAAAAGCAGAGATAACAATGCATACCAACTCTATTATAATCTACTTCTGGATTTGCTTATGCACCTTTGTTCCCCCGATTGTATCTGTTCTAGATATTCTTGAAAGAAATAGAGTCGTCTTTCATTCTGAAATCCCCACTTCGACAACGATCCATGCACCACCTCTCTAGCTCTAAAGAGCACATCCACTTCTCTTCACCCGCATCCTCTTATACTTATCAATATTTAAACCCTTCACTTGTACGGTATGCCCAACTGTTCATTTTCATAATTGGTTATAATCGTTCGATTCCTTATGAAAGACAAGGATTCCAATCGATGTGTAATCAATAATTTCTGCAACGCATCTTTGAAATTTTGGCTTCTTCCATTATTGTCTATTTCTGCAACTCTGACTCCTTTCACAATTTTCCTTTTTCAGAAAATCAGAGTTTTCATAGGATTTCTTCCACGATGTCAATTTTGTGTAGCCTCTCTTCTGATCGTTGATCTAGAATAAGACTTAACAATCACCTACTTCCACACATCATTTTCCGCAAACTCCTTCTGCGTCGTCAATTTCTTGTGCACCATTTCTCGATCATCAATCTTGGATCAGATGTGGATTGCAAATCTCATGTTTTCCAAATGTGTTTAAACAAATTCCACAATTTCTGCTTTCTGCCTTCCTCCTTCTGATTTCTTCCTTCTGCATTCTGCTGGTGGACACTGAGTTGCGGAAATCCGTATTATTTTAGACTTTGATTTCTCATCTTCCGCATTCCTCCTTCCTATTTTTGCCTTCTATTTTTTGCCTTCTGCATTCCGTTGGCAGACTCTGGGTTACAGAAACCCATATTATTTTATACTTTGATTTCTCATCTTCCACATTCTGCCTTCTGCTTTTCACCTTCCGCGTTTCATTGGCAGACTCCGGGTTGCAGAAACCCATATTATTTTAGACTTTGATTTCTCATCTTCCACTTTTCGCCTGAACCATTGATTTCTTTGCGAGTTCACTCCTGACCATCGGATCTATTCATTAGATTTTCTTTCAAACTTTGTGGGTTTAATCCTAACCAGCGAATATCTGTACAAACCGTCGATTCTTTTGATTCTTTTGGTTATTTGTTTGAGTCCTTTACTTATCTGGATCATATTCTATGGTTTGTCATCAATGGAAACCATATCACAATCTGATCTGTTAACTATATCACAATATTATATGTTTCCACATGATTGCAATACCTATCATAATTCCAACATATTGTTGATGTGGGATGACACAATAGGAGTTCCAACATCTACATATTTACTCATGAATTTTTTTCCTAACATCAAGTATGCTAATCATCCAATGAATTGTACAGTTGGTGTATCCACTTTCTTCCTCCCTAGATTTTCGAGGAATAATTCCCTAACTGTCTTGGCATATATGGGGATATATTTTATGGATTGGAGTAAGGTATTTTTTACAAAAAAATTCCTCAACTCAGTGATTAAATCAAATTTGTAGCAAACTAATGGGTTATTCAAACTAAACCTCTCTAGATAGGGAGGAGTTATGGATGCTTGGGGTTTCTTTGTGTTTGGAGGGGATGTTTGTATTGTTTGGGTGTCATCATAGTATGATTGATCAGGATTTTCCTCCTTATGTTCTTATTCAATGATAATAGGATATTTTTTCTCAAGCACATTCTGGGATAAGAAATGGATATCTTGTAATTCGACCATAGTGATTAAGTATGTGGGGAAGGGTTGTAGATCAGTATTTTCCTCCTTATGTTCTTATTCAGTGATAACAGGATATTTTTTTTGCAAGCACATTCTGGGATCAAAAATGGATATCTTGGAATTTGACCATAGTGATTAAGTATGTGGGGAAGGGTTGTAGATTAGTGTTCAAAATAGGTTGAGATACTTTATTATTTGGGTTGGGAACTGGTTAGGTAGGTAGCTGAATAGGTCTTGGATGTGGTTTTCTATATGATAGCTATAGTTTTTGGGGAGGTGCAACTTGTTGCTGCTGAGCTTGGGCAATATACGGTGGTGGTAGTTGTGCACATTGTGGTTGTGGTTGTTGAAATTGATAGGGTATTGTGGTTGTTATGGGTATGAGTAGGTTGGTACATTCCCATAAGTGTATCCTCTCCATTCTTATTTATAATGTTGGTTTTTAATTTGTTATGGATGCTATGACTATCAAGGCATAGGGGGCTTCCAAGATGGGCATGTTTATTGTTAGCTAGAAAAGTGAGGAGAAAATTGTTGCATTACATTTAAATTCATACATGTTGGGTGAGGATTCCAAGGTATCTTCATTGAAACCATGAAAATTTGTTCTATGGTATCATTGTCTCCATGGTAGACTACCTTAAGTCCTAGCAAAGAAGGAGATATATCTATTGGATTATTTTCTAGACAAATACCACAAATTTCAATGTTATTAAGCAGACACTCTCTTAATGAATATTTCTTTTTTCATTTAGAACAAAAGATGAATATAGAAACACTCTCTTCTTCATGTTTGTTTTTAAGCTATAAAGTATCCAATTGTAAGCTAAAAGTACCAAGCATGCCAGTTTTAAAATTCTCTAAAACATTCCCCCATTCAACCCTAGTGACCCTACTTGCGGTTGATTTGAAAATTTTAGAAAGAGAATCTCTTGTTTCCTTACCAATTTTTGCCTTCCCACGAGAGTAATTCCTTCATACATAATGAATTCCTTGGAATTTTAGTTGATATACATCACTTGATCCCGTCAATTGAGGAAATTAATGGACTCATCCATGATTTTCTTTAGGAAGATGGTTTTAATAGTGTCTTGATCCACTTTTTTATACTTATATCTATGAAGGTTGTATATAAATATTTCAAGAAAGTCTTCTATACTGTCATCACTTTTCTATGTCATCTTAAATCTTTGTTCTTTTAATTCCTTATCTTTGCAATAATCTTGGTATTTCTTCAAGAATGTATTACACTTGTGCTCCCATGTGTGAATTGTGTTTCCTATCAACACCCATAAACCAATGTAATGATGCATCCTTGATGGTGGAAATAAATATCTCGATCTTATGTGCATCATTGGAGTAATCATAGCTATGACATAAAATATCAAATTAAAAAAAAAAGAGTTAGGATCTTCAGATGCCATTTTGTGCACGGGTGGAAATACTGAAGGAGGTATGTTCTTCATATGTACCATTGTTGTTGGGTCAACAATTGGAAATATAAAGGTTTCCTCTTATTCTACTTTGATTAATATTTCTCCTTCTCCTTCACACATTGCTCCTACAAACAAGCCATATGCAAAACCTAGAGATTCTGGTTCTTGAAGTGGATTTCTCTCGACCTTTTTTTTTGTTGCCCACCTATTCCTCAAACAATTTTAGCTTTTATTGTGGGTCCAATCATAGTCTCCACGATTGCTTCAAAATTTTCCCTTCATTTTGGTTAGGAGACTATCTTGTTTCCCACTTGTCCTATCTTATCTTTGAAACATTCCAACGGGTTAGTAGAAAGTGGTATTATAGCTCGCTGAGAGGGTGAAAAAGATGGAAATTTTCTACCTTTTAAAAATATACCTTTGTCATCTCTATTCATATGCATACATTACCAACATAATTTAGATCTAATGAAAATAGTACACACTAAAATGAAATTAATATATTACACTACAAGAAGCCTATAGTGAGGTTGTCTTTGCATATTATCGTCTCTAATTCACCAAATCTAGAATGTTGGCATGAAAAGAAATTAAAAAAATGAAAAAGAAAGAAAAATGAAAATGTGAAGAAATAAAAACTATCAATGCTCTAATCCCTTTTTATCATTTCCCTAGAAAAGGCACCAAAAATATCAAACAATTTATATGCTAAATTATATTACATTTTATTACCAATCCGGGGGAATAAGCTTATGATGTGGAAACACTATATGTGCAGGGGAAATGCATTAATGTCTTCTATTTCAATGGAAGAAATTGATTACATGAAACTTTCAAGCACACACTTATCATAAAAACAAATAAAGGAATAAACCAATCACATTACAAAGTTGTATTTGATCACTGGATAAATGATTACTAGGGTGCTATTAAAAGTACCGAGTCACGACCTTTCATCTCAATTATAAAACATCATATGTTTCCGCAATGAATTATAAAGCATAATAGTCCTTCAATATTTATTGAGTAGTTACTTTTTGTGGATGATTAACACACTTACTAATTAAAATGTAAAAGACATGTAATGGAAATTTTGAAAGTAAAACTCAAAAAGTGATTTCGGCTACAAGAAGTTGTACATTAAGCTAGAAAGCATGAAATTGAAATTAAAACCAAGAATTGAAACAAACACAATTGAACTAACTGTTTAGAGAGAAATATTGCAACACAAATTGGTATAGGGGGGCCTTCCCAACTGGATTTCTCTATAAGAAACACTACAACACTAGAAAATGATCATGCCAAAGCCTCAAAACATCAATGCCTTTCTATTAAGAAATTGAGTTTACGGGCACATAATCAATATGCTTTTGACACTGCTCCCCTTCCACAAATAATTTCTTTTGACACTTCTCATTCCTCCTTGTTGGCTAGTAAACACTCTATAACAATTACTTTAGTTTTGATTCTCTCAGTTTTTAATTTTTATTAATTAATAATTCTTTTACATTTGTTTTGACCTCACTTGGTAAAAATATAAAAATAAAATAATAACTTCAAGTCTTTAAAACAATTAAATATTTGGGTTCTTTGGTGTATTACAAATGCTAAGCCATAATGAAAAGTAGAAACTCATGATTTTTGGTTGCTCATATAGAACTAAAAGAAGGGGAGCCAAGCTCAAAAGTTCAGCTTCAATTTTTTGAGTATCTTGAAAGACATTTGAGTACATGCTTATTGGATTCTTATTTCTCATACTTAGTGCGACAAAAGGGGCGACCCATATCTACTTTGTGTAAGTTTATTGCTAAGCGCTTTACCCGTCTTTTTTTCCAGAACAAAATATCGGTTCCTTGATATTCGATAGAATTAAAGGTAACTTTTTTACATCATCCAGCATAGCTTTCAAAAGGCTATTCTAGTACAACAAAAACTATAACAGCCATAGTTNACAAAATATCGGTTCCTTGATATTCGATAGAATTAAAGGTAACTTTTTTACATCATCCAGCATAGCTTTCAAAAGGCTATTCTAGTACAACAAAAACTATACCAGCCATAGTTCTCAAAATTTCAAAATGTCACTGCCACATTGTGGAGAGACATGTTCAAAGAAATCATCAGATACTCCAAAAGAACCCTAAGTTGACAGAGAATCCAAGTCATGGCCGAAGGGCTAATCCAAAGAAGCACCTTTGGGTGTAAACAAACAGAGGGAAGTGTCCACCTCTGACATCCAAAGGATGTATTATGTAGCCATACACACAGTCATAAAAAAAAATGGACAACTCATGGATGAATAATAACAAGCTAAAATAACTGTAATGTACCCTTTACCAGACATGCACCCCCAGAAAATTCTGAATAATGTAGAAGGCCTATGGCCAAAGATAGTGCTTCTTTGGATAAGCCATCCACTAGGACATTGTGTTCCCTGTAAACATGGCCAGCATCAATTTGGAGAAAAGTTGATTCCAGTTCTCTAATATATCGACACCATCCATCAAGATTGAGAGCAGAAATTTCAACTCTCCTATTGAACCAGTTAATAATGGCAGAAGAATCTCCAAGAATGTGAAGATTTGGAAAACCAATCAGATAAGCAGAGTACAGAAGTGTCCAAAGAGCGAGAAGTTTTGATCTTGTATTGGTTCTCGAGCCAACACCCATCTTCAAATTGGTTGAAGCACCATCAAAGAACCCAACCGAAAAATCTAAGACTGGAGCTAGGCCAATATTTATCTTTTTGTTTTTAATCTATGTGGCTACAGGATGTTGTTGAAGTTGTTCCAATATGCAATAAACAATGTGCTTGGGATCCAGCTTATAGTCCTCAAATATACATCTTTTCCAAGTAAACCACAGCTACCAACACATTAGTAGAGGCAGGTAGGTCAGAACTCTCTCCTTTCTGAACCAAAGCTCCAGATTCTGCAAGTATGAATCCTCCTTCCAGGAGAAAGGATGGTGTAAGGAAATGTTGAGGGTCTGGATTACCTCAAGGGTGAAGCTGCAATCTATAAAGATATGGCTAAAAGTCTCATTGGAGCAATTACACAAGTAGCACCAATTAGGACCAATCCATCCTTTTTTTGTTAAGGTTATCCCAAGTATTTATTCGGTTGGCAAGGCATAACCAGTTGAAGCAAATGATCTTTAATGGGATATTACAGTGCCAAATCTGAATGAGTGTTCTATCTAGACGATCTGGTGTAGAGAAATTAGAGATGAGATCGTAAGCCAACTTTACGCTTACATTACCATTCATGTTATCGAACATCCAGATCAATGAGTCCAAGCCCTCATTCATTCAGATGCAGCCATGTGAAAGCCCATCGATATAGCTGGTCCAAGAATCCCTCCAATGTCCATCTAATTCCAAGTCTTTTGCAGTGAGCCATTACAACTGAGAGGCAGTTTCGATACCCCAGTTACGGGCATCAAAGAGATGTGAACTACCATAGTCCTCTAAGTACGCCCTAAGCTCCACATTAAGGATATGATCAGTGTTGAGACCAGCAATAGGGCCAATGCCTATTTTTATCTTGTGTCCATTCCCAAGCTTCCAACCCAAACATCTGGTGATCCACTTGATAGCTCTAATGAAGTCATTCCAGATAAAAGAAGTACCCCATACTTGAAAGACTTGGAGTCGGATCCATTCATCAACCTACCTATTTATTCTTGAGGTATTTATGCTTTATAATGGTGGTCCAAATGCCATCACCATTTAGTACAAGCGAGAAGCTATTTAGTCTAAGTGCTAGAGTATTGGAATTTTAGGGCAATCCATCCTCATTCATACGACCTGGAAATGATATTTCCTTTGAGTGAGGCCTCGAACTTATTACACACTAATGACTTGACTATGCAAAGGTTTCTGCTTGTTGGGGTTAAAATTTAAAAATGAAGACCAAACTATTTTATTAACGACAATGGTGAGCTTAGTATTGAAGGTCAAAGGAGATTTAACTCCTTGTTGTTCACAATAAGAAAAAACCAAAATTCAATTTACTATAAGATCTTAATAAGATCTTAAGAAGGGACATTTAAGTATTGTATGGCATTTGTTATATTTAAGATAGAGAAAAAGATAGAGAAGATTCTCTTCGGGGAAGTAACTCATTAAAGACCCAAAACACTAAGTAATATGATTTGTGAAAGATATTTTTTACAAGTACTTATAACTCTTTTACGGAAAAGTTTCAAATGAATAATATATTATTATTTTTGAATAATAAGAATATTTATTTAAAATAGAAGGGAGTAGACTATTGTAAAAAAGCCATTTTATTATACATTATGTAGTTATTGAATTAAGATAAAGATGGTTCCCTCACTAAATGAACCAATCCCTTTCTAAAGGGTGTGAGTTTTATGTGCTTATTGAAAGCTTGGTTTCATATTCAAGAGGCCCAATTTTAATATTTAAATGGTAATTCTTAGATTTATAGTTTAGTGACAAGGTTTTGAATTACTTTAGATGAGATTGTCCATGTTTAAAAGGAAGGTCTTGCAATAAGGTTGAACATTAATTGAAAATGTTCATCTCTATGAAAGAGATCTTGAGAAGAGGAAATTAAATTGCAACATATGTGTTGCAAATTTGTAACCTTCTTTGTTGGATAAAATAATAAAAAGATAGACAATTCTTGGTGGACATAGCCCCTAGTTGGGGTGAACCACATATATTGGCGTCTCTCTCTTGCATTTGTACTTTATGTGTTATAGTTCTGCATAAAGAGCCATGATAATGCTCCACAATTTTGTCTTGCTAAAAGAATTCTCATTTTCTTAATTGCACCTAATGAAGGAATTATGGGTCATATAATCTAATATAAAAATTAAGACCTTGCACATAAGAAGCATATGATTGTTTATGTCTTAACATAAATTAGAGCAATAGTATTGTGTTATCATGAATGGTGGATGCACAATAAATGATATATTTTATATACTAGCAATATTTAGTAAGTTCATGAAATAATCTCCCACAATAATTACACATTTAAGATTTTATGTGGGGGACAATATCTAGGAGATTTAAGTAGTCTCACACCCCTTTGGTTTAATATTTTGATTTAAAAGGAAAAATGATTAATACCTTGTAAGGAGAATATTAACATAGAGTTGGATTAATGTAGAGTATTATTATAGCTTCTAATGTATAGATGGGGAAGCATGGACAAAGGATGTAAGATATTATGCAAGATTAAAATTATATTTAGTGAATAGATGAAAATGATTATGAGTATATGAATAAAGAAAAAATTATCCAAATTTAGTTGCATTCAATTGGAGGCTATATATAAAACAAATATGGTTTTATAAAGAGATTAGTTTGATCAAGATTGTGTTGTTATTCTTCAAATGATATAATAGTGGAACAATTAAATATCCTTCTATGTGTATGAATATTGAGTTGTTCTTTATTAATAATGACAAATAGTTGTTGACACTAACATTCTTGGTAATTTAAAATATGTGTAGGAAAAAATTTTATACCCCATTTTCCTCAAAGATGTTAAGGTGGAAGTTGGGTATGTTACATAATTAATTTTTAATATTTAAATAAATATAATCTAAAAAAATAGCAGACAATCTAGCATGAACATATGATTAAACCAAGCACACATATGTAAAAGGTATGTGGACACATGGGGCGAATAAATCGGGAAAAGTTATCAGAAAAATGTCAGTATTGACTTGAATTGAGTGGAAATATCAAAAGATGTTAAATTTTCTTCCATAAAAATAAAATCTTACTTTATCAGATTCTTATGTCATAAAATCTCTCTCTTATAAGATTAACATGTCGTAAAATCTCACTATTATCAGATTCTCAATAAAATCAAACTTTATCGGGTTAACATGTCATAAAATCTCACGATTATCAGATTAACATGTCATAAAATCTCACTATTATCAGATTCTCAATAAAATCTCACTTTATCATATTAACAAGGTCAAGATGTTTGTTGGAAGGGATGTATCTTTGGATGAAGTAAAAGTTTATATGATGTTTGTTGGAAGGGATGTATCTTTGGATGAAGTAAAAGTTTATATGGTATCAAATATCCTAGTGAAGTTTATGCGAAAATTTGTAAATGGTGATTCTTTGAAGCCTTGTCTATTCGACCACTGGAATCCATTATTGGGCTACCTCCCAAGATTCCATATCTTGGTTGGAGTTTGGTTGTGTTTTTTCTTTCAAGGGAAGCATACATGAAATTGATTTGGTGGAGTGGATATTGGAGCTTTCAAGTTTAAGGTTGAAACAATGGATCCCTGGCTTTGATCCTTGAAGAAAACCAAATTTTATTAAAAACACTTGGGTTCACATGTTTGGTCTTCCTTTAGAGCTCTTGAAGAAACAAATTTTTGAAGGGCTAGGTAATAGTCTTGGTCGATTCATTGCCTTTGAAGATGGAAGGGAGGAGAACCTTGATAAGTGTATGGTGAAAATTTTAGTGGAGTTGGATCTTTGACAAGGTCTGCTAGAGAATATCTTTATAGAATGGGGTCACTATGACTAGCTTATGCTAAAAGAATGGACTATTGGAGGCTCCCATTTAGATGTGGATATTATCATGAGGTGGGTCACCTAATTGTGGATTGTGTTGTTATAAAACATGTGCCACCTTGACGAAAGAAGAGATGGATCAAAAAGAAGATTGGGTGGAGATGGAGAATGAGGTTGGAAGCATGGTACTTGGAGAGCTTCAATCGATTGGATCCTCTAGGGGCGATCAATGTTTTGAGGATGAACCAAGACTCAATCTAGATAGAAGACATACCAATTCAGTGGTTGAGGAGAATCATCTTCAACTTTATGTTAAGGATCCCACTATTTTGAGTAACATGTTGTTTGAAGAATGTGGCAACATGTTACAATGTGGGAAGGTAGACTCCTTAACAATTTTAGATAAAACTACATCTAAGACTCCTAGAGATATGGATTCTAGGAAGGGGCTCAAATTGGATGTTGATAGGATGGCTACTTCCCCTAATTTGTGGTAGCTAAAGGTGTTAGATGAGAGTTTGATTAGGGAGTGTCCTCTTTCTATTGACTTGCTATCAAAAATCCCGAGACCAATGATGCAAAGTGAGAACTAAGTGGAACAGGTAATCCATTCTAGATCTAGTAGTATTTTTATCACACAAGACCAAATTAATCTATAATTAAAAAATAATTATAATTAAAAAAATTAAAATAAAAGAGTGGAAAAATTAATCTATTATTAATATTAATGACCAATTTATGATTAATAATAATGATATTTCCCTTTAATCCAAGTAATTTTGTGATAGAAGACAAAAAGGCTTGAAAATGGGACGGAAATAGCGTTACGATGTAAAAACAATGGACGTATTATCAATTCCCAACGTCCTTCTTGAGTTGAAAACTTGAAGTAGGCGTCATTCAAACTTGGCAGAGAAAATGAAAAATGGTCATGGATTCTGAAAACGAATCAGAGAAATGTTGGTATTTAGTCGACTTGATTGGGACCACGGGCGAATAATTGGGTGAAAATTTACTCAATAGTTATGGAATAACAAATCGGGTGAAATTTTCGAGAAAGATAAAATCCCAGAGTAGGAAAAGTAAGCAGGGAAATGTATTATTAAGTTGCAATATGAAAATCGGGTGAAAATTGATTATGTACGAGAAAATCTCAAAATAGGAAAAGTAAGCAGGGACGTTGGTATTGACTTGGTATCTCAAAATAAATAGCCAGAAAATTTGTTTTTAACAGAGAGAAAATCTCAGTATTATCACATTTTAATGAAAAGAGGCGATGAAATTGGAAAATTGGTCTCACAATTATCAGCATTGACTTGACTTGTCCACTTGATGGAGATCGTGTAAGACCAAATTTCTTTCAATCGACAAAAATCCCAGTGCTATCAGATTCTAATGAAAATTAGTGGA
This sequence comes from Pseudotsuga menziesii, assembly GCA_001517045.1. Taxonomy (NCBI): domain Eukaryota; kingdom Viridiplantae; phylum Streptophyta; class Pinopsida; order Pinales; family Pinaceae; genus Pseudotsuga; species Pseudotsuga menziesii. The sequence goes on along the minus strand of LPNX010197781.1, from coordinate 146,849 downwards.
TGGAGTTGGAAGAGTGATAACAGAAACGTGGGTATTGACTTGACTGAGCATATGTCAGAATAAATGGGGTGAAATTTTCTTCCGTTCCGTAGAGAGAAAACCTCAGAATAGGAAAAGTCGGTAGGGAAATGTTGTCATTGAGATGACTAGACTGAGAATAAATAGGGGTGAAATTTTTTCAATTTCTCTGTTATATAATGAAAATTGACGACAGAGTTGGAAAGGTGGTCAGAGAAATGTTGGTATTGATCTTGATTTACTCAATAACGAAAAATCTCAATATCATATTACTCAATAACGAAATTTGAGTGGACATATGCAAATCGGGAGGAAATTTACTCAATAACGAAAAATCTCAATATCATATTATAATGAAATATGGTTATAGAATTGGAACAGTGGTCATAGAAATGCCGTATTAAGTGGACTTGGCTGGGAATATAAATCTGGTGGAAATTTCTTCAATTGAGAAAAAATCTTAGTATTATCATATTGACTATTGACTTGGAAAAGTGGGCAGAGAAATGCCGGTATGGACTTGACTTCAGTGGACATATGGGCGCCCAATAAATCCGGAGAAATTTTCCTCAATGGAACTTTGGAAAAATCTCATTATTATCATATTTAATGAATAATTTTATGGAATTGGAAAAGTGATCATGGAAATGTCAGTAAAGAAATTTCGACAAATAAAGCGGGTGAGATTTTCTTCCATGAAAATAAAATATCACTATTATCAGATTCTCATGTCCACATAGTCTTGACTTGACTGCATATATAGACAAATAAAGCGGGTGAGATTTTCTTCAATGAAAATAAAATCTCACTATTATCAGATTCTCATGTCCATATAGTTTGACTTTATGGCTCCATAACGTGCGAGACTTGACTATTCTGCATGACTGTTTGGTGCGAGAACTTCGAAGAAATTTCGGGGAATTTGCAGTATAGAGATAGAATCGCCGTATTGTCTCCAACGAGCACGCAATTGGTTTCAAAAAAGAGAGAGTTACATTGAATATTGCTGTCTTCATTACCATTACTGATTGTCAATATAACGTTTTGAACTCTAACCTTTCATGTCATATAACGTTTTGGTAAAAAAAATTACTTTTCATCTCTTAAAAACTTATTAAAGAAATTATTTTTAATTAATAAAACAATTCTAAGGAAGCTTTGGCATTCACTTAGATCATTCTCCAAGCATGAAACCTAGTGTCCACTGTTTAGACCTATAGTGTTTTTCGGGCTTTAATAGTGGGCCTACACAACTTAGTGATGTCTACATGAAGATACAACAACAGATACTTAGAACAATTATTGTTTTTTCTAAAGAAGCTGACTATGTGTATGCTTAAATCTTAAATTAATAACTCATCTAATTTGTTAGGATCTAATTATAATAAGATCAATTTATAAGCTTGATTACAAATAGGTATCAGTTTCAAATCAATTTACAAACTTGGTTAATAAATAACAAATGTATTTGTTAGGATCTAATTATAATAAGATCAATTTATAAGCTTGGTTACAAATAGGTATCAGTTTCAAATCAATTTACAAACTTGGTTAATAAATAACAAATGTATATAATATATGAAGATTATAAGTAATTACACAACCACTAATTCTCAATATATATTTATAATTATTATTCTAAGTGGTAGTAGTAATAATTTCAAAATAACATTTAAATCTACATATATGTTGGTGGGTTATAATTATAAATAAAAATTAATAACGATTTAAAAAAATAATGAAACATTTCATGAAAATTGTTTATTGGTTAGGTGAAACCATTTATCACAATTTTTAACTGTATATGACACATTTTGCTTATCAAATTCCAACTTTAAGTGTGCCTATGTGGTCTTGCAAATCCGCGTTTCTTCTCTAGAGGTGAATTTTGAAAAGTGGATAAGCTTTTCTTCTCCCAAGATGAATTTTGAAAAGTACTGTACCTATTTCGTTATCACTCTACTTAATAACATGTTTCCACGTGTTAAATCTCTTAAAACGTCCTGTGAGCGATTGAGATTAGCTGTACCTGTGCAGTTTTGAGACTCCACCTGTTGTCCTCGCTGATGTTAATAAACAGTGCGGTCAAACAACCCATAAGACCCATAAAAACTTAGTTTTGAGGTATATTTTTATTGGCTGTAAAATATGGTAGAGGGACCAGAGAGTGGCCCGGATATGTGTAAAATATACAAGAGTCATAATAATATGCCAGGTTTGAGTTCTAATTCCTGATATGTCTGGAAGAACAATATTCAACATGTCTTATAGTAATAAATGTTGTAACCGCAGCACTGTGAGCTATTGGATCTCAATTTATTTGAGATCCAACGACCCACAGTACTGCAGCCGCAACATTTATTACTCTACTGCATGTTGAATTCTCAAAATTCTAAATTGAAATATATATATAATTTTTCAGTTCTTTAATAAATTCTATTCCATAAACATGAAATGTATGTAAGTTTGAAATTGTATATAGGAAAACCATATATTTATGATTAAAAATATTTTAGTTTATTATGTTTAAATAATATTACATAAAAATGTATATAAATTAATATATGAAGTTTAAAATTGTAGATAAGAAAACAATATGTGTAATATGTATATTATAAAATGTATTATGTATTTAAATTGTAAAACATTATTGTATATATTTTTATTAACTAGGTTGGTTAGTTGTAGTTTGGGTGGTTGGGAGGAATGATTATTACCCTTCCCACCCAATTTCAATTTTTGTAAGTAATATGTAATAAACTAGTGGATAACAAATGGTGAACCCTATATTTTACAGTGGAGTATCCTCTAATAAATGGTGAACCCCATAAGATTTGCGAGTGATGATCTCTTCTATGGCTAAGGGTAGCCTTGTTTCCTATCTCAAATTCTAGTAGGGTTTTCTCCTCATTTTGATAAATCTGATAGCAATTACAAATTAGATGTTTTTCTTTTTTTCTTTTCAGAAATTTATTAACAAAGAGACTACACTCTACACCTAAAACACATGTGTTTCCCTTTCTTGACTTTCCTTTCACATTCAAACTCATTTTTTCTTATGATTCGAGTGACATGCTTGGATCCATATGTCTAACTCCTGAGTGACACCTATCCATTTCACAAATATATTCTTGCAATTATTATCGACTATAAATAAACCCCAACATGCAAGAATTCAATGAGGCGAAGAACCCCTATTGCTATTGTTGTAGCACCCGAGCCATGAAATGTGACCCGACCCTCACTCTCCCCTCTTAAAGGTTTCAAATAATTAAGTTTTGAAGAAGGGAGGAAGTGAGAGTGAGGGAGTGAAGTGTGTGTAATAAATAATTGTGAGAATTAACATATTTAACTTCTATAGGGTTATTCGAGGACTCTTTGAAAGTCCCATAGTGGCTATTAGCTAAGGTGAGTTGTTGCAAAGCCTCATTAATCCCCCTTGGTGGAACCAAGAGCCTTGGGTTGAGAAATGAGAGACTAGAACTATAACCTCAAGGTCTAGAAACTAATAGCATTATAAAGATGTCTATTTTTAAGAAAAAATATTATAGAGATTTATATCTAGAATTTGTAGTGAATTCAACTATCATAACTAGAAATAGGAAAATATTAATCTTCTAAAACGATATGGTGAGCTTGCTCTTTTATTTGTCCTCTTTTAGAGCTTTGAGTAATTGTACTATTTTCCTCATTGTTGGTTTGATACAAAAATGATGTGAACCCTCATTTACTAATTAGAAATCTCCATTTTGGAGTTGTTTTTTAGTTTAACTAAACATAATTGGGCCAAAGAACATTTTATTTCCATTTATGGCATCAAGTCAATTGTAGAGTGGTCGGGCATGTTTTTTATTGGGATTACGTGTAGGCAGGGAAACCAACTATGGATCAGAGGATGTTGCTTGCTAGGTTATTGGGGTGGTGGAGCCTATAATAAAATCAAAATCCTATGATTAATAAAAGCATATAGAAAAAATTAAGTGTAGAAGAGTAGTTTTAAAAGTAAAACTCCATTATGGAAGGGTGTTTTTTATTAAAAACTTTGTTATCAAAATTTAAATTTTATGTTGGGGAGTATAGAAACAAAAAACCTCAAAAAAAATTGTTTTACGACTAAAAATGAATACAAATTCCAACCTTACATGCGAGCTACTGTATTAGACATTTTGGTTAGTTGCATAGGGCATCATGTCATTACTAGCACATGGAGGTTCTCCTTGGAATGTGTTGGGGCATTAGTGGTGATGTGTATTTCCTTTGTAAATATGTGTGAAGCCGTTGGAGCTAGTGATTTGACCATGTGGTATTGGTAGACTTGCTCAAAATGTTTTTTTATTGTTTACGTTTACCTACTCTACACATAATATGTGACATGTATGGGACCCTTGATATGTTCTCCTTCAAATTACTTATTATTTAGAGTCGAGAGTTAAATGGATGGATCATCATTTGGTTTTAGCTTCACCATTCATTATATTCATTATGGTCACTTTATGTTTATTATTTTTATTTTATTAATATTCTATTAGCTAAAATTTATATTGCATATTTATTGGGAGGGGTACTAATTAATAGATTTATTTTTATTCTTTATTTATAGAATAGTAATTTTGATTAAGAAGTAATGTAAAATTTTAAGTTTTATTGTTATTTAACCAACTATGCTCCAACTTAAGTTAGAAAATGATGAAGGAGTGCCTAAAGTGACAATTTTGATAAGTGTATTCTTGTGTAGAATCTTTACCGTAGCTATTCTTGGGTACATAAAAAAAAATTATCATTAATTAAATGAAGCATTTTAGTTTGTAAAAGAAAAAAAAGGAGCCTAACAAACTTTTAATTTGTAAAATAACCAAAAAAGAATAAGAAATTCTATATAATTGTATATAAAGTTTGTAAAATAAGAAACAAACAAAAAATAACAAATTCCATCTAATTGTATATCTTAGTTTAGAAAATTCCCTAAAGTCTTGAGTGGTCTTTAGTTACAATATTGGTTATATTGATCTTAATTTTAAACATTACAATATAAAAAAATGCATATACCTTGTAAATAACTAACATCAATATAACAACCAATATATTTAACCTAATGGCTTAGTCATTAAACATTACATCTCATGTCAATATAACCAACATATTTAACAACAATGACTTAGTAATTAAACATTACATCTCATGACAAGATAGAATTATGAGTATGTCTCGTGTAAAATCAACTTAACAAAATGACTTTTTCATTAACCATTAACAACTTGTTAATCTATTTACCTTGTCAAAGGAAAACGGACCAATATTAGAAGGCGTCATAGGAAGATCATACCGAGAGTTGATGCTATGTAGGGGTGGAATCACTTCAAAAAAGGATCCATTTTTAATGAATCTTTAGTAATCTATGTCGGTTGTTTTGGTAATGACAAAGCAACTGCATCAACTTTAGACTCCAAAGGATGGCTGAAAAATAAAGGATATATGTTACAATGATGAGGAAGGATTCTCTTTTGTTCTAGATAAAATAAAAGACTTGATCAACTATTGCAATGGGTTCTCCACCTAATAAATAACATGACTCGAGAGAAAATCACCTCCTGGATTTTTAATAGTAAAAAAACTTGTTATACTTCATGTTACTAACTCGACAAACATCTCTATTCAAATAACTAGCATTAAGTTAATATCCATTTTTTCCTAAGAAACCTATAAAATAACGTTCCCAAAAAAATCTATGCAAATTTTTTAATTATAGACTATAAGAAAAGTCTAGAAAAGTATTTTAATATAGAATAAATGCATATTCTAGAATGAACATATTATGATATATCCATATTCATTCCAAAACATCGATATTAACTCCAAAACAATCAATGAAGTAATTTTCCAAAAACATTTCAAATTATTTGTCATATAATGCACGGACCGGTTCTACAATAAACGTATTAAACCATAAACACATCTTAACCCATATCAATAAAAGTTAGAAACAAATTATATTGCTATTTTTTGATGATTTTCAATATATACATAAAACAACTTTGAAGGAACAACTTTTCTTCAAAGAGGGTGAATTGTAGGTTAGAGACTTGTGTAGGCCCAGATCCTCCTTTTTTGGTTTTTCCAAAATTATGTTAGGATGCATGAACATTGAAATCCCCCTTTTTATTATTTATCTGTTAATGGCATTGAATGGTGCTTTTCTAGTAACAAATTTAATTCTATTGATCTAAAGATCAGGGTGTGTTATGCTTTGTGTGGATTGTATTTTCTTCCTATTGAGATTCTCAAGGGCCATGCATTGACCCATGAATGGATTTGAAGGGAACTACATATAATTTGTCTAAAATCAAATTGCAAAGATCTGAATGTGCTTTCTAGAGTTTGAAAATGCACACGCAAAAGCATTGTTGGTCAAGAATTTTCAAATAGGGTATAATTGAAATCCAACCAAAACTCTTGATTTTACCCAAATATTGTGTTTCAGCTCATGCATTGGATTTTTCTTGATATTTGTATTTAATAACTCCAAGTTGTAATTTGATCATCAAGCTAGGGGTTGGGTTTAGTTGATCAAGTCCTCAACCAAGCATTTTATAAATGATAGAAGGATCTTAATAGCCTATCACCAAACTTCTTTCAATGAGAAATTGCCACATGTTTGCAGATGGTATTTTAATAATATATTGTAGAACAATACCCCCATTTTAAAATAAAATCATTAGACATCATGTATAATATTTTTTTTAAATCTGCAACATATATTCAATTTCTAGTTAGTTGAACAATCCAAGTTCAGTAACATGAGGGCATAAAAGACATGGAAAACAATCTTACAAGCTCCTCCTAAGGTGTCTTCCAAAATAACCTAACATGGTTCAATTTTCCCCACATTTTCCCTCAACATGCACATAGCAAGGACTACAACATTTGTTGATTGGATTCCTTGAAAGATGAACAAAACACTGCAACTATATGACATTCTAAATAGTAGGAAGAACATCTAACAAGCATTGCATAATTTTTTTTCCTCAAAGGAAGCTGTACAATTTTTTGCCCAATCTATGGAAATCTTCCTTCTATGCATCCATGAGGGATTTACATAATTGAGAGAGAGATTTCGTTATGGGGGTGTTGGGGTGGGATCAACATAAACAAAACACACACACTCACATATGACACACATACACACATTGCATCCACATAAGCAATGAACACATACCTACCCAACACATCCACATAAGTGGCACACCCACACCCAAATACAACAAAATCAAACATAAGTGACACACTTGGAAACAAGTGACATGTTCCTGGACATAAATCAGATACTCAAACATAAACTAGTCACTCATACACATAAGCAACATACCCTCAAATAAGTGTCATATGCATATGCTTAACTCAACACATCTACATAAGTGGCACATTCACACTTCACACACACGTAAGTGATGCACTCAAATATAAGAGACACTTTCACACACACAACACGTATAAGTGCATTACTTATGTGTAAAAACACCTAATCATTTGAGATTTTCGACTCTTCCCCTTCTTTTCCAAGGATTTACCACCTATAAAATGAAAACATATTCAAATCAGATCAACAATGAAGGATTAAAAACATAAAATTTAGATAAAATAATTCATGAAATTAAATGAATCTCCTTAATAGTTGCGATGAATATAAATCAAGACCATAGCATGAAGAATAATTTAGGGGATTAAATTATAACATGAATACATTTAATATTGTATTGAATTAGTTGTCTATAGTTGCAAAGGCTTGGAAAAACAACTTCCAGAGTTAAAATGATACAAATAACAATTTCATAGCCAAAACATAATCATTACATAATTGGAAGAGGAGGATTGTGTTGTGTGCTTATATTGCTTTGAGGATTTTGTTGTGTGCTTAGATTGCTTTAAATTGAAGCAGGTGCTTATCCATCTTCCATGTCGCCAAAAATTTCACTCATATTTCAGGATTCCATGGTTGAATAACAATCAAGATTGCCCATATTATAAGCCCAAAATTTCACCTTAAAATTTCACTCATATTTCAGGATTCCATGGTTGAATAACAATCAATGTAAGAATGATTCCATCAGACCTTGTTAGAGAAGGTGTTTAGCCTGCTTATGTAGCGACGAATAAAGAATGTATCATTCTTCTAATAAATGAGATATATACACCTCAAACAAAAAGAGGATAATCTTGGATGGAGTTAAAACAAGAGCATTGGAAAAGGAGGACTGTGTTGCATGCTTAAATTGAATTAGATGCTACATATTCCATGTGTCCACAAGTTTCACTCATCTTACCTAATTTCATGGTTGACTAACAATAAAGATTGCCCATATTGTAGGGCCAAAATTTCACCTTAACCAATTTTCAATAGGACCTTCTAGACTATCAAATATATAACATTTTTAGGAATGTTAATAACTTCCATGTCAAGTGACCACATTTGGTTGTTTTCTTGGAAATTGGGAATATATGAGATTTCCTTAGTTGATACTCTTTAAAGCAAAATGATTTATATACTTTTTTGAGTATGTTATTAAGTAATGGAAGGAATCTAACAAATCTCAACATTTTGGTGCTTCATTTAGTTTGAAAAGGACTTGGTACAATGTTGATGCGAATATATTGGCATTACCCTTGTTAGATGCTAGTGGGGTTCGTATTAGAATGTCCACTATGGGTCATATAATATCCTACAATTATTCCTTGTTGGAATGAAAGGCTTGACATCATTATGTCTTAATGTTATTTCCATTGTGTTGAATAAATATGATTAAATTAATTATGGTACAAGTTTATGGGACATGTTTTTTTACGTCAATACAGCCATCGTTTAAGAAATTTATGCACGAAAGTGGGAGCAATGAAACACCTAGCTAACTGTTTACTTGTTTTATGGAAATGAGCAACCGTTTAAAGCTTGGTTCATTTCTCAAGAGAGAAAAATCACTTGTCCCTAATATTCCGTCAATCATGTCTATAAAAAGTGTTTCAAAAGCCATGGTTTCAACAATTCCAAGTTTCGATAAGAATCTTCCGAATTTGGAGCATGGAAATCAAAGATCAAGATAATAATCTACCATGTGGAATATTTTTTACTGCATCTTGATATACTCTTCACAAATTTGTTTCATCTTCATTGGAAGAATAAGAGACAAAGAAACAATACCTAGGAAGCGTGCACTAATTTCTTTCTAAATTGTTGGGAAAATATGAAACACATTCAAAAGTATTTATTCAATTTGTTGATTTCTTGTTACCATAAGCCTTTCATAAAAAAACTCTATTTTCTTAAACAAGTTTTTCCAACTTTGGGTGACAAAAGTGATATGAAAATGCTATATGTGTTTATGCCATTTCTAATTACTTCATATATGTTTAACATTTGCGTGCCTATTTGTGTGATATCCTGAAAGGGTGGTTTAAAGTTGACCCTTCCTTGGCCTTCCCTACAAAACTCATAGTTGATTTGTGATGGTGCTCAGAATACAAGGATAAGTCTACACCATGGGAAAAATTTAAAGTCCATGTATTTTTTTGGGGATTTTTTCCAAAAACACCAATTCGATTTTAGTTTCTCCTTTTCAACCATTTCACCCTCCAACAACAACCTATTGGTGTATTATTGCACCTTCCTAGGGAAACTGCTAGTATCAGTAGGTTTAGCAGTCAACATACTTTGATTTTTGATTTTTAGTCTTTCCATTAACATTTTATTTATAAGATTTTTAATATTATAAATTTAAATATAATAAGTTATAAATATTATAAATTTAAATATAATAAGCTTTAAAAAGGTTAAAATATTATTTTTTTAATAGGAGAGAAACATGATAGTGATAATAATTTTTAAATATGTTAAAATCTTATTTTTATAATTAGATAGAAACATGATAATGACTCGTTTCCCAGTTCCTCATGTTGAATAATCCTTCGAGATTTCATTGTAAAGAATATTTCAGTTATTAGTTAGTAAATTCACGTTTTATAATCTCATTATCTAACTGAAGATAACAGTTTTGATTTCCTTTATATGTAATACTCTTCTACAAAGTAATACATTGATTGCTGAGGTTCTTCATGGTATGTTTCAATGGTATCAAAGCAAAGGAAACGAATAATTGGTGAGAAATACTTGGTGAGAGACAAGGATCCCATGAAGGAGGAGTCCGCAAAGGAGATATCACCAAGAAAGTAGAGCTTCTTAGTAAATATTGTGGAAGAAAGACTGCACATAAAGGGGAGTCTGCACATAAATTGTTGTGGTAATTGCTTAGAAGAATTATTTTCTTATTTTTTACGAAAAAAAGGAAGAGAGCCGCCAATTATATTTGTGTGCAATGGTTTATTTAAATTAATTATCAAATCTTTGGGGAGTTCTTTTTAGAAAATAAAAGTTTTTAAACAACCATTTATATTTAAGTGCAAGTTTTTTAAAATTGAATTATTAAACCTTTCGGGAAATATTTTTACAAGATAAAATGATTTTAAAGAACATCGGCTGAGAGGAAAATAATATATTAGACTGTAATTTGTACACAATAATTTACTACGTAGTAATTTTCAATGAATTCTTTAATTTCAATTGTTGGAGTAATTTTGTTTGGAAAAGAAAATTATCATGAATGGTTTTGTAAAGTGAAAAATACCCTTATTTTTAATGACATGTGGGATGGAATTTGTGAAAATAAGAATTTTGAATATAAGAAAGATGGAGATGCAATAGATGAAGTGGATAAAAGTAAACCGGTACCACCTACTAATACCAAAGAGTTAGCATTATGGAAAATCAAGGACAAGAAGGCTTATGCCTTGATCATTGCCTCTGTACCTGAAGAAGTAAGTAGACATTTAGTTTCTAGCAAAAGTGCTTGGGAAGCATTAAAGAAACTAAAAGATTTGTATGATTCACATTCTGAGCTTGAAATCATACAATTGTTAATGAAGTTATTTAACTTAGAATTAAAAAATAATGAACTAATGAAATTTGATTATGAAACTATAGCTATTTTCCATGATATTGATGCAACTAGTGTAAATGTTGACATTCAACTTACTGCATTTATTAAAGCTCTATATCCTACCTATACTCACTATTTAGAATCACTTCTAGCTAGTGGCTAGATGAAATCTATGACCTTTGAAACACTTGTTGAGAAAATTGCATAAAGAGAGAACGCATTTGGGAAGGAGTCTAATCCCAATGAAGAAACTTTGTGTCTTGCAGAGAAAGGATACAAATAAAAAGAAGAATTTGCAAAGGATGAAAATAGAAGCAGACGTCGAGGTAGAGGAAAAAGAGGACAGTACAGAGGAAGGGGGGAAGATTTAATCAAGGAGAGAAACAATGTTATAGATGTGGAAAACATGGTCATATTGCCAATTATTGTAGAACTTCTTGGGAGAAAATTTTTAACAAGAAAGATCAAATACAAGATAAAGGAAATGATGAAGGTAACCCTCCTGAATCTGCACATTATGTTGTTGCACATTGTAATCTTGGAATTGAAGAAGCTTTTAGTACTTCATTTTATTGGAATGGCATTTTGTTATTAGATACTAGAGCCACATGACATATGGCATTTAAAAAAGAATTATTTGTGAAATTTAGTGATCAAATTGATGGGGTGGTACATTTGGCAGATAAGCCTTAGTTAAAACCTTCAGGAATTGGCTCTGTTAGATTGAAATTATCAGGACTTGCTGATTACATACTTTTCGATGTTCTTTATGTTCCACAATTGAAGAGAAATCTAATATCTCTTGTGCAAATTAGACAACAAGATCACTCAATACATATGTTTGATGGTATCATTGAGATTAGAAGAAAATATGATAATGCAATTGTAATGACTGGAGTGAAAGATAACAAAATTTTAAAGTTAGATGGTACCTCATCCAATTCACAAAACTCTGCAAATTTGGCTCAACATAATAGTAATTTATCTTCCAACTTGTTATGGCATACTATATTTGGTCATATTAATTATGATAATCTCAGAATTATGAAACATTAAGGAGTTTAAGGGCTTCCTACTATTCCAAGACTACTTTCCCAATGTGATGCTTGTATTTTAGGCAAAGATAGTAAACAACATTTTCATGATTCTATGTTTTGAGCTTCAATAAAGCTTGGTCTTATTCACTCTGATTTATGTGGGCCCATGCCTGTTCCATCAACAAATGGTAACAAATATATAATGACTTTCATTGATGTCTTTACAAGGATGTGTTGGTTTTATTTATTGAAAGCAAAATATCAAGCTTTTGATACATTCAGAAATTTCCATTTGTGGATTAAAAATGAAGCTCATCTCAATATTGGAACCCTTCGAATTGATAATGGTGGTGAATATACATCTCAATATTTTGAAAAATATTTGCAGGAGAATGGTATTAAACATCAAACCATTTTTCCTTAAAATCCACAACAAAATGGTGTGGCAGAACATATAGGACACTGTTGACTATGGTAATATCAATGATGTTGTTTAAGAATGTTAAGTTAATGTTTTAGGGAGAAGTAGTTCTTTTTGTTGTCTACATTAAGAATAGATGTCCTTCTACTGCGCTACAAAACAAAACACCTTATGAGATGTGGCATGGTCATCTTCCAACTTTGAAGAATTTTAGAATTTTTGGTTCCACATGTTATGCTTTGATTCCTGAGCAGCAAATTCGACATAAATTGGGAGAAAGAAGTCGAAAGTGTATTTTTTTGGGATATTCTAATACTTCTAAAGCTTATAGATTGTATGGAGAAGATAGCATGAAGTTTATTATTTCTAGAGATGTTATATTTCTTGAACATGAGAAAGATGCACTCACTATTGATAAACAACTTGCTCAACTTGATAGATTTAATTCTAAAAATATATATCATGAAATGGATAATGAACTTCCAAATCTTGAATGGGGATTCCTGCTCTAAGTCAATTTTTGGAATCTCCTTCTATAGCAACATGTTCTTCTAATGCACAAGTTGATGATTCTAACACACAAGTTGATTATAACACCCCGGTTTTGACCCCATGATGTTTTGATTGTACATGATGTATATATTGTATTGAGAATATGGCATGGAGCTCAAGGCCAAGACCCTGCCGTTGATCTGGTATTTTGTATATAGGTGATCAAGTTGATGCCTATGGTTATTGTGCTAGGAAAAGCACAAATCATTTTTGAATATCATGTAAATGCACATGTTAATAAAATGCCACAGCTATCTATGGAACTGCAACATGAAAGAGATGGGGGCATGATTTCACAAAGGAATAGGGTGGGGGTGTTGTTCAAACCTCTGATCCTATAGGGTCAAGCCATATTTCATTGAGGAAACCTTTGAACCCTCAGCTACCATTTGTCCTCTATCCTCAATCATTTATTCCTTCAATAAGTTGGTTGAGACAGTTAATGCATGGGGCAGGGCAGGGCATGGAAGGTTGCAGTCTACGCAGGCCTGCAGCCTAGGGGAGGACGCACTTTTGCATCTGCAGGAAGTAAGCACGTGATGTGTACCCTTTCCATCAGAGGATATTGCATGTGGGTTTTTGCTCACTCCTCCTCAGTCATTCAGTCATTCCATCATGATTCATTCATTCAGGTATTCGAACCACTCCATCATTAATTTTCACTCTACCATTCGATCTCTCCAGACTTCTCATGCATGCTATGCGTTCACCCTAAGAACTATGTTTTGACCTGGGTTGTCCATCCTTATTTTCAGCGTTGTGTTGGTTCACTTCCTGGAGCCGCAGAACTAGTTATTTGCAAGTATTATCCTTTGCTGAGCAAACGAGCAGGGGTTCATGGTTCAACCGGTTTGTTTTCACTCTCTTGATTCGTGGAAGGCGTTTTTGTAGTGGATTCTCTGTTATAGAGTGTGTAATCCTATTTTGCTGGGTTACTATGTGGTTTTTTTGTTGTGCACCCTGGTATTGGGTATGATAGGTATGCAAGACTGAGGAGTGGAAGAGAAAAGAAATGGGCTTATTAACCTAGTGCAGAAAGGAACCTCAAGAAAAGATAAGAGTGGTTGGTAGATATTTACTGCATGCCATGAAGAGCACTAGAAGGGAGGCATAGCCTAAAGGAATGTTGAGCATAGAAAGTGATGCTACCTTGTGTTGGGATGCAGGTAATGTGGATGCCAGACTAGATAGATCTTGTGGAGGTGTCATTATCTATGGAGTGAGCCACTAGCTTAGTCATTTTACCCTATTCTTCCAGGAAGACTTCCATATGGTAGAGCCAACACATGTTTCTTGGAGCCTGATCAATTCTTGTGTAGGAATTTCATGCACATATTTACATTTCCAAATTTAGGCTCATAGGGATTTTAGGATTATAATCCATCTCCACCAGATTTTAGCCAACATAGCTTTATTTTCTATTTTTGGGTCTCAAACTCCCAGTCCACCCAAGAGCTTTGGTTTGCATAATTTGTCCAATACAGCCATGGCCCATTTATTTTTAGGTCAATCCCCCGCACCATAGGAAGGCTCTTTGAATAGATAAAATTTCATTGAGTTAGGAATTGGGACCAACAAGGGTTGAGAAGAGATAAGAACTCATTCCTCTTAGCACAGAGTTTAGTAATACAAGTTTTCTAGTTATATTGAGAGAGTGGAAGGCCCAGTTGGACAATTCTGATTCCAATTTAGAGACAAGAATATGCTAGGCATGTTATTTGGTGAAAGAGGAAATGAGAGGCTCTCCTAAATAAGTTTTAGAAAGAGTGCTTCTCTTCAAGGATAGGAGATGTGCAATGTGCAATTGTAAAGGGATAGGAGTATTGATAAAGAAAATTTTGGAATTCTTGTTAATAATGGATAGGCCTAAAGATTTTTTGAAGATGGAGAGGATTATTGTCAATTCTTTGGCCTCCCTTGGTGTAGCCACTTCCAAGAGAATAGTATCATCTATAAATTACAGGTTTACTACTCGTTGGTCAGTATTGACAAGGTTGAGGTCAACAATTTGGTTGTTGCTTATAGCACTCTTGATGGCTCACCCTATGCCTTCCATCATGATGATGAAGAGAAAGGGATAAAGAGGGACCCCTTATCTAACATGACAAGTCATGGATGGAGAATCATTGGCAAGGATGGAGAAGAAGGTAGAAGATGTAAGGACGATAATCTAGTGAACCCAATTTGGGTCAAATCTAGATATTAAGAGCATTTTTTCCATGAAGGACCAAGAAAGTTTGTCAAAATATTTGGAGAGTTCAAGTTTTATCAGCATTCCCGATTTCTTGGAGGTTTTGAGAGTGTGGATAGTTTAGTGAGACACTAGGATTACATTAATGGTTTTCCTTCCTTCAACATATCTGGATTTTCCTTTTGATATAAGGGGGGGGAGGATTAGTTTAAGTCAAGTAACTAGGATTTTAGTGAAAATATTAAACATAACATTGCAGAGAGAGATGGGTTTGAATTTACCTAGATGCACAATATTAACTTCTTTGGGAAAGAGCACAATTAATGTAGTGTTCAAGGATAGGAGAACATTGACTTCGATTCTTGATTCCTCTATTCCTTCCTTGACATCCTCTTGCACCATCTGCTAGCAATGGTGGTAGAATTCCATTATAAATCCATTTGGACTTAGAGCTTTACTTATTGGCATTTATCTAATTCCTTCAGTGACTTCCTCTAGGGAGATAGGATGGAGAAGCCTCTCATATTTTTCAATAGTAAGGAGTTTTGGAATGTATTGGAATATTGGATTCAAGGCTTGACATTTTTCCCTATTATTGTCTGTGAGGATAGACTAGAAATAATTTACAAGTTCATTAGTTATTTTCTCCTGGGTGGTAATATTTTGACCATTTTCAGCTTGAAGAAGGAAGATTCTGTGTTGGGCTCTACATTGGACTAAGGAGTCATGGAAAAATTTAGAGTTTCTCTCCCTTCTTTGAGCCATCTGATTCAATATTTTTTCCTCCATAATGTTTCCTCCTAGTTTTTCTTAATATTGATTTCTTCCTATAGACATTGTTCATTTTTCATCTTCTCTTCTATATATCCATCTATGATGGCTTCCCACTAAAGTATTTCTAGCTCTCCTTCTAGTTTTTTAATGCTTCAAAAATGTTGTTGAAGACTTCTCTGTTCCAAGTCTTTAGGTTATTTTTGACTCATTTCATTTTTTGTTGTAAAATGTACATATTTGATCCTTTAGTTATGGGGGAATTTTCCCACCATCTTAACAGGGTGTTCATAAAATCTTGTTGTTCAGGTCAAAAACAATTTAATCGAAAAGGTCTGTTGCTGGAGATGATGAATTAATCCACTTCCTATATTATGGGCCAGTGGTCAAATCCAAATCCTGGAAGAATAAAGGAATCAATGATTGAACTGTCCCTAAATAAACTAAATAAGATTAGAAATTGGTCCAATATAGATGCTACATAATTCTCTCCTACACACTTTTTGTTCAAGTGTGCAAGCCATTATTTGGTTGCACGTTAACAAGATCTAGATCACTTATTAGGATTCTAAATTTTCTGCTAGTAGCATTGAGGTAATTCATATCTCCCCTTTTTTCCATAGCGGATATTATTAGGTTAAAGTACCCTCCCATGATCCAAAGTGAGTTTTGGATAGTCCTACCAATATAGTGGATGGATTCCAAGAAAACCGCCTCATCTTCCTGAACTAGGGGTCCATAGAAATTTTTGATAAACTTAGATAAACCAACATTATCCATCTCAAAGGAGGTAGATAGGATGATTTTGGTTAAGAATAAATCATAAAGGGTAACTGTGTCCCATAAAATGGCTAGCCCCCTACAGATCCATTTGTGTTTAGGGATATCATCTTACATCCCTTCCAACAAAAGAGGGATATTGACTAAAGGGTTTGGCAAGAGAATTTTGTTTCTTAAATAAATAAAACCGTCGATTTCACCTTGACAATGTTGGATTGAAGGGTTCATTTTTTTTCTTTTCCCTCCAAGGCCATTTATTTCCCAGGATAGGAGCTTCACTGATAAGTTGTTTGGGAGGAGGACAAAGATTGGATCTAGATAAATAGTGGTCTATAGCTTCCTAATGCTACCAGGTGTTCTCCCAAAATGACCAGTCATTGTTGTTTGTGTTTCTCCCTTTTTTTATATCCTTCTTACTGCTCGTTCTTCCAACGACCTTATGTGTCGATTTAATACCTAGGGACTAGTTTTTTGGGGCTTCCTTGTCTGCTGCTAGTCCATTATTTTCTGAGATTGTCTAGAGGGATTTATGTATGCCTTTTGTGTGGGGCTTGGAGATGAAAGAAATATATCTATATTTGCATACCTTCACTATTTCTTAGTTCTCATCAGGGTATTTTTTAAGGATTCTAATATTATACTTAAGTATAGTATTCTAGGGGATTGTTTTGGATTGAAAAAAACATGTTTATTGATAGGTAGGAGAATATTAAATATGAAACATAAAATTAACACTAAAATGTGTAAAGTTTGGCGAATATTACGATAAAAAAACATACTTTATGTAAATATAGGCGATATTATACATTAAAATGACCGAATAGCAAATTTAATTTTTGAAAAAAACCCCAAAAATAGCCAATTGGAGAAATTTCGCCCCTAAAAGTTACCCTGGATCTCATGATCTGCAATGTCTACCTTGATTTCTACATCATCAAGACCTGGGGAATCATAATTTGTCATTATCAGATCTTCTTTAGGTTTGAACCTCCTTTGCTTTGAGGGGTCAAGTTCATGATTATCTAGTTGTAGATTCTTTGTTTTAGCTACTATCTTGATTGCTAGTTCTGGATTCTCTGTCTACTCTTCTTCCATATCCACGATGTCTTCAAAGGAATTTGATTTTATTATTTTTCCTTCAAAGTTGTGAATGGATTCATAAGGTTTTCCCTTATATTTGTGGTTGACAATGATGAAATTCCCTTTTTTTGGTTTCTCCTAAGAAGGGGGATCTTGCAGGTCTAGTTCTAAGGATTGTCACTAAAGAGATTCCCATGCTCATGGAATTTATAACATCTAAAGGAAATGTTCTCATAGTATAGTGGTTGAATCCATTCCTCATATTTGAAACTCAAGAATATTACTTCTTGCAGAGGCTTCAAAAGATTCATGTTGATGCAAATTATAGAGAAGGAAGTGTGTCTTCCTCATTTTGTGACATCCGAGCTTTTGATAAACTACCCTATGGTGTTTCCTATTCCTGTCAATATTTTGTCATCCCAATATTCCTAAGGGAGTGAGTATAACCACACCCAAACATGAAATTCTATGAAGTCTTCCCTGTCATGGTTATAATTTTCCTTTTAGTGCCTTAATAATAGGCTGACATTGTTGATGAAATAGGGACCATGTTTAATAACACACTCCCTTTCATTTGGCTTGGAGAAGTTTACCTAAAATAAACTTTTGATCCTAGTTTTAAGTCAAACCCTCATTTTTGTTTCCATTTGTTGAATATACACTCTTGAATCACTTTTTTGAGTGGGCCAAAATACCATGAAAATTCATATTAACATTTGATCCCTCAACTATTTCCTTTTCTCCACCAAGTAGTTTGAGATTACCTCTAAGGTTGGAATATTCTTGTATTTGGGCATACATCCACTTTTGCTTGTTGAGGTTTTCATTTGAGCCTTTTCAACATTGGATTCTTGTGATTGTTGTGGAGTGTTTTGATTCACCTAAGTTTCTTAGGTCGGGATGTTTTACCCACTTGCTTCCCTAGTGGCTATGAGAATTAATGGTGCTTCAACATTTGGTTTTGTTTTATTCATAAAAACATTTTGAAAGGAGGGATTTCAAATCCCCCATGTATGGACCCATATGGTCCTGGCATTCATGGCTGAATCAATGTCGAGATTCAGTGACCTGGTAGGCGCAACCAGGGTTCTTTCAATCTGTGAAACCCTATCTCACCTAAAACCTTGTGAAAATCCTCATTCCACCAAGAGAATAACTAACAACTAATGCACCAACACAAAAATCCTAAAGACATAAGAGTAAATGATTCAACAAAACATACCTTTTTCATTCCATTTTTTATTATTATAAGGATGTGTTGTCAAAATGGTCACCATGAAATTCTCAACAAGAAAATTTTAAAAGTTATCATGGGCTGAATCAAGTTAATATAAATCGAATCTATAAGAAAAGAAGGATTGTTGAATCCTTTCGATGTGTAACATTTAATATGGACAGTATAAATATCATAGCAAAATGGTTATGTGTGCACACTATACTAGCATGCAAATGTAGTAGAAAAAAAGATTTCCCAATCCTTTCAACTGACCTATTTTTAGCTATCTCCATCATTTTAGGAAACAAAAACAAAGACTCCATTGTAAAAAAATGTAAATTTGTTGGGAAGAGAACGAGCATCAAACTTGATCCATAGGAACACCCATCCAACTCTCCACATTGTGCCCCATCTACTCTTGTTGCACCTTAACTGTTGCAATTCCCTTCTCAATTATTTTCATTCTTTCTTCTATCCATCCTAGCCATGCTAACCATTCCCATATGACGCTATTTACACCAATCATCATATTTTTTTCTGTACCAGCAACCCATTGTTGTTTTCTATTTAAGTAGTCTTTTTACAGGGCCTTAAGATCCTTTTATGCTCCAGCTGGATTCGACCATTGCACCTCTACCTTGTAAGACCCAAGAGTACTAGCATTTGAATCCTGATAAATATCACTAATCACCCTACCCAACCATATTGCACAGTCTGGATCTAGTGATTGAAAATTGACCATTTGGCCCTTTACAACATCCACTCTTGGAATGAATTCATCTGTAGGATTGTTGCATACAGTTTCAACATAGCAATCTTCAAATGAAGGAACATTTTCCTTCAAGTAGGTATCCATGATTTCATGTTCAGATATTGTATGTTTACTATGTTGAAAAACTTGGCTTGTTGATGGCCAAAAGTTAGTTTCTAGTTGATCAAAACTCTCAAAGGGAATGTCCAAATATTTACATATAGCCTCCCAATAACTTGACTTAGGACTCAAAAATTGTTCACCTCCCTTCTCAATCCTTGGATTCTAGAATGAAATAGATGTTTCTATTCCTTTTTTTTGTCCATGTCTAAAGGTATTTTTGTTGCATATTTAATAACCTAGGATGCCCCATTGGCGAGTCTACACTACGATATAGCAATGACCTCCATAGATGAATACGAGATGACCAATATTCATCCTGAAGTGATGTGCTCGATTGCATGACTAGAATGTTATCTATGAGCTAAAATATAAAACAATTGCATTTTTTTATACCGATGATCATGGCATTTTCATCCAAAAGGCGGGGTTTCTCAAAACTATTAAAATCATAAAATTCATCGATTAGATAAGGAACATGGAAATTTTAATCTTCTCTTGTCCTATACATATCCATAATCTACAAGAGTGAAAATATATCCTTGCACATTAACTTTGCTGATAACTTACATAAGTTCCATCTATGTCTTTATGGGTGTGCCTAACCAGGAGGAATCTAACTTCAACAATCTTGAACACTCTCCTTGATGTTAAAAGAGATAAAAATGCAAAGACACAACGAGTTTTGTTATCGCATGAACAATTATCCATTTGCAACAACGTTATGCGTGGTAGTTTTCTATTTGGAATGAATTGATTTGTATCATCAACACACAATATATCATGTTGCATCACATCTTGTTTGTGGATCACACACTTTTCATATGACTTTGATTGTGACAAAAAATCATGCAATTGGTGCTTAAATGTTCCTCTTTTTTAGAGAAAATCACCATATTGATCAACGATTGGTTCTTCAATACTCAAGGATTTAGCCAAGGATGTCACAATGCAATTCGATCTCCTCTCTAAAAATGAGAGGCTGAACTGGGAAAATCCCCCAGCCTCATGCTCATGTTTCAACATTTCAGTCAATGATATGGGAAGATTCATAACATTAGTAAAATCTTTTTCCTTCTTATGCATCCTTGGAATGGAAATATTTGACTTATCCATTTTTTCATGAACAATACTTAGATAAGACTTTGGATTTTTTTGTGAAGCTAATATGTGAGAATAATACACTTGGCGACAACTTATGATATATTTATTATGAGCATCCTGTTGTTCTTTCAATCTTTCAAGCTCAACTAGATCTATGGTCCCCTTTATCCTACCCTTGATTGTAATGCACTAATTACACCTTGCAAAGGAGATTTCTTTAGAATTTTTAACATCTCAAAAATATTCTCTCATCACCTTGCTGAAGGAGGATTGTGATACTGGAGGCAAACCAATACTTTCAATATCTAAATTTTCCATTTTCCCCAGCAAACCATGGGACATATTAGATGGAAATAATTTCAAGGTTGTCCTTATTCCATCTTCACTGATTAATTGTGTAAGATGTGGAGATTTGTTTGAATTATATTCTAAAATTTTATTAATAGTAGCTACTAGTGCAATAGTGTTTGCACTATATTTTTCCAAGCCTCAGTTACCATGCACAAATGTCACATCACAATTCAAGACCATACTTTTATAATTGTAGAAAGTGGTCCTTTTTATCCAATGACATTTATACCATGCATTCGTACATACTTCTATTGTGTTTAATCTCATTGTAAATATACTTCTTTTTTTTCTTGTCTCCTTGTTTGGCAATTGGATCATTTGATGCCATAGAATTTATAACATAATGTCTTCTTGAATTTCAATTCATACTATGAAATTTATTCACACATTCAAAAATCGATTGAAATGAAAATTTTGACATACAAAAATATTTAAGCAACAATGTTCAGTGCCAATTTTTGAAAGGAATGCAGCTTGATCAATTCCAATCCAGTAAGGTACTAAGCTTGAAGTTCTTTCAGAAATTTTAGTTTGAGCTTTCCGATTTACATAATTGTATGGCCTTGTTCTATTAACTTTGACATATGTATAATCACAATTGGGAGTACCTAGAAGGACCATTTGTAAAGTACATTCTTGAAAAATCTTCCAAATGTTGACCATGTCTTCTTCTATGTTCTTTTTTAGTATAACATCCAAAGGAACACCATTGAGGTCAAGGAAATGGTTTGTAGGCCATCTTACAAGAGAGACTTAAAATACCACAATCCTCACAATTTCAAAATATTTTATGAACTAAAATAACAAACTCACTAACATCTAGTGGTTTGAATTGTACAATGGCTCCTTCAAAAGCACTTGAAACTATTCCTAGATCAATATAATTTGTCTTTAAAGAAAATTGATGTATCAAACTAACTTTCTCTACTGCAAAATTGATATTGTGATTTTGGATAAATACTTTCAAAGTAGATTCAGATTGATTATTGTAAAAATTGTTTTCAACATACATCAATGTTCCTGTATTTAGATCTATGACTCTTTTAATTGTCCATACAACAAACTTCCACTACTTAATACTGGACAACATGTTATACAAGAAAACACCACTTCATCCACCATAATACGAAAGGAGAAAGCACTAAAAAATGTTCCCCCAACAAAATCAGTATCATTGAAATTTGTTACAAAACTTTTGGAAATGAAATCCTTGCATTTAAAATATTTATGTAACAATTTAACTTTCTCACGATAAAATAAGATTTATCATCACTTATTATAATATGTTCTACACTTGTTGAAGTGGAATTTGGTATATCATTCACCTCATTCTCTTAAGAGAAAATCCAATGTGGTTATGATATCAAGTGCATGCCATTGAATATAACCACCCACTACCTCTAATAATGTATCTGCACCTTGATAGGGAAATTGAAGATATGGATTTAAAACCTTGGTAATGCTTATAATAATACATCCATCATGAATGCCAATATTATGCAATATCTTTGTTTGTGGAAAAGATATTCCTTCAACAACTTTTAATCCAATCAAAAAAAGTTCCACACATTGTTGAGAATCAAGATCCATTTCAAAAGCGAATTTTGAAACACTAACAAAAGAACACATTGAAAATAATATTTATTTTAAATAAAGTATAATATTTTCCAATATTATATATTATCAATTATATCTATGCTTTACAAGTTAATAACATTATTGTATTCTATCATTCTCTATAAGACGATGAATGAGAGAACATAAAAATAAATCTTTCCTAAAAGGAATAGTAGCGATTGGATATAGAATGAATAATCCTTACTCAAAAGTATACATCTGTTCCTCAAGTTCTAGTAAAAAAATATCTTGTAGATTTACTATGTTATTGTTTTTTAAGAAGGAATCAATTGCAAATGGAGCGGACAATCCTTCATAAATGGATCCAATGTATTTGTTGCTTAGAATATATCCATGATTTAAGTAGGTGTCGTTGAATGCTCAAATGGTAGTATGTTGTCTTTATTGCAAGCCACTCAATGCGACGATGATAAGCCACACCCTACTTAAAAGATCCCATATAAATAATTAATTTTCTGTCGATAATGATTTATCCAAACCTCATATATGATCTACTACATTCCTCACCTCAGAAATTGAACCACTAGAGGAAGGAGCAACCACTTTTTTGCTGAGAAAATAATTTTTTCAAAGGGACCATACATATATGGATGTTCATATAAAAGGGTTAGATTGCATGATTGAATAATTCCTAATCGTATAAGGAATACATCATCCACAAACCCCAATACATGCTTCTTTGCTTCTTTGAGGAAGGAGTGATCGTTCCTTCCTCAAATGGCCTCTTGGAGAGTAATTCTTGGCAATATTTATAATGATAATATATTAGAATGGTGTAAATTATATTAATTTTTTTATGTATGTGAATTATAAATTATATTCAATGGTATCAAGAAAGCATAGTCGTTATTTTTTTGTCCATCCACAATATTCCTTAAAAGTGTATATTCTCTTGAAATGATTCCTTACTTCACCTAAATCATATATGATTTGTTAAATTCTCGGAACTCCAAAATGGACCGACTTGGTCAAAGGGAAAATAATCTTTATTCTTACCATCTAATTTCTCTAACATCAAAATGGAAACCCTTGAGAAATGATCAATTGCTCTTTGTGATATAAGAATATTTTCTAAAAGGGTCCATGGATGTAAGGATCAACCATTGTTTCTTCGTCCAATCCCCATGCTCCTCGTAAGGGTGGATGCTCTTTACGTAATTTATTCCTTCACCTAAATCATATATGATATTTTGAATTACCAAAAATCCACAATCAATCTACTTTGGGAAAGAGTGGAAACCTTTCTCCTCGACATCTACTTTCACCACCCCAAAATATAACAACTTCAGGAAGGAGTGGTTGCTCTTTCTCTGAGAAAATATCCACTTTCCATAAAACTATTTGAAGAAAAATTCTTATGAAATTTGTGGTTAAAGTGTCAATACCTACTTTCCTCACCCCTAAAAAGGAACCCCTCGAAGAAGGAGCAACTTCTCTTTCTCCTCAACATCTGCTTTCACCACCCCAAAATAGAACAACTTGAGGAAAGAGAAACCACTCTTTCTCTGAGAAAATTTCCAATTTCTAGAAAACCATTTGAAGCAAAGTTCCTATGAAATTTGTGGTTGAAGTGTTGATAGTATACATCCCCTAGCCCTAAAAAAGAACCCCTAGAGGAACGAGCGACCGCTCTTTCTTTTCGAAAAATTTAGTTTGTCAACAAACTATTTAAAGAAGAGTTCATATAAAATTGGGAAAAACTGAGATGACGTCAGATAATGTCACCGGGTCCCTATAAGAGACGTGTATTTAAAGAGTGGTACCCATGGATGCCAACTCAAAGATGCCAACTTAATTATAAAATCCCAAAATTAAATCATGTTACTTTCTCAAGGAAAACCGATATTCTTAATGGTATCATTATAGAAGTAAAAAATGAGGAGTAATGATGCCAGTCCATAGTCAAGTTTGTATTGTTCCACATTTTAAAAATAGGTACAGATCATCGATGAGGTTACAATGCAAGAAGTGAATACAAATCAGTTTTTTTCCAGTCAATAGTCATGATTGAAGTCTACCAATATCCTAAATTAATGATGGATCTTGTCTAACCATGCAAGAGTATTTTTATTTCGTTCTATGACAATTGATTGATTAAAGTGATCAAGGTTTGATCACTCATGCGAATATGTAGTCACCCCAAATTAGATAGCTTGATAATCTTAAACAATATGTCGTTCCAGATTCATAGCACATTCACAACCAAGGAAACCCATCCATTTGAATCTATGCTCATCATTTTCTCTGTTGGAACGTATAGTTCCCTCACCTCTTCCTACTTCCACACATGCGATTTTCCATCATGAAAATCATAGGCTAGCTTCCAGATCCCTAACTCATCATTTAACATCTAATATTTACATACAAATGGCCTGGCCTCAATATAATTTACATATATACATACCATATATCTTCATATGTAGTTCATTCCTTTGTGCACTATCATGATCCTCATATCATTGAAGTATCAACCCTTTGTAGTCATGCAGACAACCTCATCAACCTTTGGGTTGTTTCCCTTATTGTATTATGAGATGATTTCCTTTGCAAGACCAGTTCTAGTTGTTCATATATAGAATAACTTATTGGCCTCTCCAAACCACTACTCGCATTGAATGAACATTGAAAAGTATCATTCATGTTTAGAGATTGAAAACCCATGTTAAATGAACATTAGAATGAATTAAGATGTTCGATAGATGATAGGCTTTGTTTTTCCTGCCACATCTTTTTATCTCACACCACTTTCTTCTATTGCTACATTTTATGGATGCTTGAGAAGGTGATCATTTGCAATATTGAATGACCCAGCTATAATTGTCGGTATCTAAGCGATCACCTCGTATTAATTACTTGTTTCCATTGCTACTTGGAGGTCCACATCCTTAGAGATTCTATTCCCCAATTGGACCGGAATACTACAAGTTTTCTACTGTAATGGATTCCTCAAGGACATATATTATGAAGACAATTCCTGATTTCCCAAGTCTTCCTTATACTACAACATAATAAGACATGAGTTGGTTCTATTTGTGAATGTTTTTTCATAGCTCAGCATAAAGTATTTTCCTCACACCATCATTAGAGATTGGTGTCTCCTCCAATTTATTCTAACCTATGGTTTTATCAAATTATTTATGAAATTGAGTTCCCCTGTAAAAATTATTTGTACCATGCTTCAATGTTTATAGAGTTTTATCAATTCATAAAATTGAGTTTCCATATAAAAATTGTAATTACTATGGTTTGATGTTGATCAAGAAGATCACGAGGAAGGATCGGAAGATCGATGACCGAAGGGAACAAAACATCATCAATGTGCGAGGAAGTTAGTGGATTAATTGAGCATATCACATGTTTTTGCCAAAATATTGACGATATCAAGGAAAAGTGTCTTGTGGATATGCACAAGTGATCGAGTAGATCACATAGATAGTTCGCCAGATTGATGGTGGACATGCACAACAGATTGTTGAGATACGAGGGGGTTAAGGGAATCCCAAGGATTTGTTTGCCAAAAACAACCGAGGGAGCGTGTAAGCATTCTATTGGTAATGCCCCCTCATGTATTCAAACAAAACCACCTCATCTCTGAGTCGTTACTACCCAGGTAAACCAGAGCAGTTTCTACCTAAGAGTATAAAGTGTCAAGGAGGCCCCTACATGGAAAAGTGAAAAGGTATATGTATCACATGTGCAAAAACCATAGATTAACATGTGTCACCTTATTCGATACACCTCATTCGATGTCACCCAGACTCATCAAATCATGGTCTGCTAGCTATCAAAGTTCAAATCTTCTTTTTCCACTAAGAGGGTTCCTTTAGAGTTGGAATTTTAATCCCAATGAGGCATTTTGCACGTCTTTTACAGCTTAAAATTTTGATTACCAGTCTGGAGTGAAAGTTAAAAATTTGATTACCTAAGTGAAGGAAAATATAATAATCTAGACATATTTTTACGGTTTTTTATTATTTGAAAATTCTAATATTATAATATTACTAAATATATAAATTAATTTATTTTTTTCAAAATTAAACTCTTTTTCCTCGAAATCTTTGATTCATTATCTTTTATATTTTAATTTACATAGAGTTTAATGGGGTTTTACTCATTTATAGATGAAGAGATTTGGATTATAATTTTTTTTTTTTCATACAAAGAGATTTGGACTTGATAGACATTATCATTCACCATCATCATTTTAGTGAAAATGTATCACATAAAAGCTATAATGTCTATAAACGAAGGAGCCCTATCCACATCCTACCAGGCCATGAAACCATTTGAGAGAGAACATGTTTTATCTTAGCACTTGAAGGGGGTTTCAATCCCCACTCCACTTTCTCCTTATTAAATTGTGATTTTTTATAGAATTAAAAAAAATCCATAACCTTAATATAAACTATCTTAGGATATGTTGATGATATCATTATGTATGAAGTTATTCTATGTTTTCTAAGTTGTCTAAACACTATGGTTGGAGTCATGCCTACTATATTTTACCTCTACAATTACCTATATGAGGTCATCTACAACCAATGATCAGATGTTGATATGGTTGGGCGTTTTGGATACCCCTCTTATCTCTTCTACATGTTCATTTACCAAAATATTGGTCTCTTAAAGAGCATAACCCTGAGAATTAGAGAGGTTGTAGGTAATAAAGGTGAGTTGAAAATTATGGATAGCCATAGCTACCATGGATAAAAAAACATTGGAGAGAACTTGGAGGCTCTTGAAGAGGCAGGCCGTGAATTATGCACCTTTGGCGCCAACATCACCTTATTTGCTTACAAAATCCCTGGTAAGTTTATTGATTTACTGTGAATTGATAAATTTTTAGTGAATTTTGGATAACAACCCATGTGTTGTGCAGTCATAGTTGCGCCAATGATTTTCCATGTTGTTGCTTATTCCTTTTTGCACTAGTCCTCTGGTGGATTATGCCCACGGCGTGTCTATATTGAATGATACCCTCCACGTTCCCATTATATGGGATAACTATAACTCAAGGGAATTTTCTACATGCCAATTCTGTTAGCGTTTGCTATGTCGAATACTCTCTACATGTGCCTGGTCTTAATGTTTCAGTGAAAATCTTGTCCACCGTGGGCTTCCAGCTGAGCCTCTACTTCGAACACTGGAGTTGTTTCTTCATTTTCCATATCTCCATGTCTCTGTTGGACTGTGTCTTCCTCCATAGCCACTTCCTTTGTGGAGATGATTGAGTCTTGATGGGGAGAAGTCTTTGAATTTGAACATTTGGCTAAGTCTAAAACTACAACTTTTTTCTTAATTTGTTCACCTTGTATTGCCACTTTGACTTTCAGCACTGAATTTCGAACCAGTTGAAATTATAATTGTGGAAACGATCTATTGCTGAAATGGGATACTACTTGAAGATCTTCAGTCTTGTGCACCATCCTTCTTATTACCATGCAATGTTTTTCTATTTTACATGAAATATGACTTATATGCCTATGACCATCCATTGTAGTGGAGGTAGTCTCACAACTTTGTGAAGTTAGGAGGGTTTCCACCGAGATAGGTGAGAAAATGCAGTCTCAAAATATTGGATACCCAAGGGCTCAAATGTTCCTAAAAAAACAGACAAATTGAAAATCAAATTGGATTACCTTCTCCCATGTCCCAAAATGCCTTAGGTCAACAAGTTGGAACACTGCAATGAAGAAGAGCCCAAATTATTTCTAGTATGTTTTGAGCTTTGGTGTTCTCTTCCAATCTAAACTGCAAAACCTCCTCACATATTTCCTCAAGTATGCATATGCATCCACTGCTTCCCCTTGATGCTGAGCTATTTGGAGTTCTACAGATCTCTACTCAACTACTAGGATGCAGAGTAGTGTTGATGGAATGAAGAAACACCTCAGAAAATCCTGATATATCCCACCTCTGCTACGATAGCCCATCTCATCACCCATAAATTCAATCCACTGCCCAAGCAAGAAAACATCATGTTGATGTAATTGTAACCTCGGAATGTATTCACTTGTATATCTTATGTATTGTACCCCGATGTTTATTTCGGGAAGTGTTTGTAATGTAATTGAGTCATGTCATGCCTTGATGTTCCGATCGGGAGTTTCTATAATGTAAACAAGTCATGTCAAGTCATTGTGGGTAACCCTCCTATTGATCAAGGGTTAAAGTCCCCACAGTTGTGGGGCCCTAGGGTTATTAGACTCTCCTAGAGAAGTCGTCCCTTGTGATTTATTGTCAAGTCAGGAATTAGTATAAATAGAGAGTGAGCCTCTCTACTTATTACACATTCACTCACACTCAGTTGTAGCACATAACTGAGAGAAAAGAAGTTGATGTGACAAGAGAGAGAGAGAGTACTGCTATTGGGAGATCATCTTATTGTTTTTGGGTTTTACTTTTGGTGCTAATTCTATCTCTGAGGAAGTTGCGGGGTTTCCTCCTTTATAATTTCCCCAAGGAAAAACATTGTGTTCATTGTCTCTTATGTTTGATTGATGTGCTTGTTATTCTCTCAGTTAAAGATCCTAATATAATGCTAGCTTGAATGATAAAAATCTAACATGGTATCAGAGCTAACCTGAGAAGAAGACACTGTGCAGCTGTGGAAACTAGGGATTCCTACCTTTTGGATCTCTCTCCAAATATTTTCAGCAAAAGAGGGTTGGGATGAATCTCCTCTCTAGGGCACATCTTTCTGTCGAAGCAGAATTTGATTCTGAGCATTTTCAATTTTTGACCCGACACTACTTTCAGAAATTAGGGCTTTCCATAGAAGTGGAATTTTTGAGTGAGCCCAGGCCTAGATTGATCTCCTCCTCAAAATCAAAGTTTAGAGATCAAGATCAAAGCTTTTGGTTGGACAGAACTTTGGGAAAGTCAAACCCTAATTTGCTCCTGAACCAGCTCTACAGAATTTCAGCTCCAAATCCAGATCCAACATCTTAACCTGGTAAGATCTAAATATTTTGTATTTCCATTTGAGGTTCTCAGTTAAGATGTCTAATCATACCAAGCTTGATGAAAATCTTGAGGGAGCTAATAACTTCCAAGCCTGGAAGTATAGGATCTCCCTGGTTTTGGAAGAAAATGAGTTGGACTCCTACATCAATGAGGAGGTTCCAGTTCCAAAGGGAGATGAGGCTATGGAATTACGCAAGAAGAAATTGGTCATGGATAAGAGGATTATTGCTGATTCAATCAAGGATCACCTCATACCAAAGGTGTCCTTCCTAAAGACACCTAAAGCTATGTTTGATTCCCTGACCAAATTGTTTGAAGGAAAGAACATAAACCAGAAGATGACTCTGAAAAATCAATTGAAGAATGTAAAGATCCAAATGCAGAATCCATCTAGTCTTACTTTACAAGGGTCTCTCAGATCAAGGATCAACTTGAAGTGGTGGATGAAGAAGTGGAGAATGCAGAGATTGTAATGACCACCTTGAATGGTCTCCCTAGATCATGGGACTCCTTTATTCAAGGGATTTGTGCCAAAAAGAATCTAGTCAAGTTCAGCAGACTATGGGAAGAATGATCACAAGAAGAAGCTCGAATAGCAGCTCGAGAAGAAAAGATGGGAAGTGAAGATCAAGCTCTCACAATACAATCCAAGAAGAGCAAAACAAATCATCACCAATGTAAGCATCCTTATCCTAGAAGTAATAGCAAGAAGCTACCTAAATTCATATGTTATACATGTGATGAATTAGGACACTATGCTAGGAATTGTCCTAAGAACAAAAGTGGCTCTCATAAGAATAAGGGAAACAACAGACGACATCATGCTCATGCTGCAGAGGATGATGAACCTTCCACAAATAGAATCAGACAAGAAAGTGATGATTCCTCAAGTGATGAGGAATATTTCTTGATTTCCGCTCTCAAGGGAAACACCACACATGGAAGCAATTATTGGCTTATAGACAGTGGGGCTTCCAAGCATATGACATGATTTTAAGAATCCTTTGTGAAATTATCAGAACATGAATCACCCCATAAGGTGAAACTTGGAGATGACTACCAGTATCCAATAAAAGGTAGTGGTGAATCCTCCTACAAGCTAGACTCGGGGAAATATATTAAAATGAAGGATGTCCTATTTGTACCATGACTAAAGAAGAACCTCCTCTCCATATCTGCATTGGATGCAAAATGCATGAGGGTTGCGTTTGTAGATGGCCAAGTTCTTATGTGGCCAAAGGGAAAGACTATTAATGATGCAGTAGTGATTGGGGAACAAGAGGGAGGTCTATACAAATTGAAGTGCCATCCAGAACAAGCCTTGGTCCATGACACAGTACAGCCAAATGAACTTTGGCATAGACAACTTGCACATGTGCACTACCACTTGCAAGCAAAGTTGTTGAAGGTCTTCCAGAAATACAGGAAAAACATGATGGTTTTTGCAAAGGATGTCCAAAAGGAAAGAATAAAAAGAAGACATTTCCCAATAGTGAGAGCAAGGCAAAAGGAATATTGGAAATCATCCACTCCGATGTATGCGGACCGATGTCATATAGTTCATTAAGTGGGTATGTATACTATGTTTCTTTTATTGATGATTTCTCTAGAAAGACATGGATATACTTTATGAAGAACAAAGATGAAGTATGAAGTATTCAACAAATTCAAGGAATTCAAAGCCTTGATCGAGAACCACACTCAAAAGAATATCAAGACCTTTCGATTAGATAATGGCAGAGAATTCACATCAAATGAATTGAAAGAGTTATGCAAAGATTCAGGGATTAAGAGGGAGTTATCTAGTCCATATAATCCACAACAGAATGGGGTTGTAGAAAGGAAGAATAGAACGATCATGGAAGCTGCAAGAGAAATGCATCATGATCAAGATATTCCCATGCATCTATGGGCAGAAGCTATCAGAACAACGGTGTATGTACAGAACCGTACTCCACACAGAGTACTTGAGAACAAGACACCTGAAGAAGTCTTTTCCGGTAAGAAACCACAAGTCTGCCATCTAAGAATATTCGGTTGTCCAGTGTACATACACATTCCGAAAGAAAAGAGGACAAAGTTAGATCCATCAGGAAAGAAGGGTATATTTGTGGGATACTCTGAAAGCTCGAAGGCTTACAGAATATACTTCCCAGGATTCAAGAAGATTGACATCAGCAGGGATGTAACATTTGACGAAGACTCATCTTACAACAAATCTAGAAAGAGACATGCTGAAGATCCTGAAGAAACAGAAGCACCCAGAATTCATGACACAGCCATGAATGAAGAAATTCTAGAAGAAGATCGAGAATTAGAAGAACCTCAAGAACATGTAGATCCACCTCAGGAGAAGAATCCTCACAAGAGGAAACCTGCTTGGGTACGAGAAGCTATCCAAGGTGTAGAAAGATATGGGGCTCTAGAAGAGAATCACAGAGAAAGAAAGAGGACCAAGTCCTGTTCTGGGTATGTAGCCTTATTATGTGACTTCATCGATAAAGAACCTTCCAACTATGAAGAAGCAGTAGAAAGAAAAGAATGGAAAGATGCTATGATTGAAGAGTATCAATTGATCATGAAGAATGATGTCTGGGATGTTGTCCCTAGACCAAAGGGGAAGTCTATTATAACTTCCAAATGGATATACAAGATTAAGCATGTTGCAGATGGCAGCATAAAAAATTATAAAGCAAGATTTGTGGCTCGTGGCTTCTCCCAGAAAGAAGGAATAGATTATGAAGAAACTTTTGAACCTGTAGCCAGATACACTTCCATCAAATCAGTACTTGCTTTGGCTGCAGTAGTGAAATGGAAGATACACCAAATGGATGTCGAGAATGCTTTCTTGAATGGTGTAGTGAAAGAGGAAGTGTATGTGGAGCAGCCACTCGGTTTTGAGACACATGACAGGGAGTCTCATGTATGTAAATTGAAGAAAGCCCTATATGATTTAAAACAAACACCCAAGACATGGTATGGTAGAATTGACAGCTTTCTATCTAGTTTGGGATTTACCAAGAGTAAAGGAGATTCCAACCTTTACTACAAGGTTGAAGATAGTAACCCAGCGATACTCCTACTGTATGTAGATGATCTATTTGTGACAGGCATGGATGGGTTGATTTATGATATGAAGAGGAAGCTTGTTTTCAAGTTCGAGATGAAGGACTTGGGTATGATGCACTATTTTCTAGGCATGGAAGTGTGGTAGAATATGGATGGAATCTTCCTTGGACAAGGGAAGTATGCAGTAGAGATCGTGAAGAGGTTCTGAATGATAGATTGCAAGGCCATGACCACACCTATGGCATTGAACCTAAAGCTATTAAGTGATGCTTCATTAGAAGGAGTTGATGCTTTGATGTATCGTCAAATGATTGGGTCCTTGATGTACCTGACAAACACAAGACCAGATATTTGCTTTAACTATGAACACCTTGAGCCAGTTCTTGACAGATCCGAGACATGTTCACTTGATTGCTGCAGAGCATATTCTGAGGTACCTGAGGGCTACAGTTGATTATGGGCTCAAGTATGAGGTGAATTAGAAGATTAACCTAGAGGGTTATGTTGATTTAGATTGGGAAGGCAGTGCCATGGATATGAAGAGCACTTTAGGGTGTTGCTTCAGTATGGGATCAGGTGTGATGTCTTGGTTTAGTAGGAAACAGTCTTACATGGCATTGAGTACAGCTAAAACACAGTATGTCGTAGCTTGTTCAGCTAGTTGTGAGGCAATATGGCTAAGGAAGCTATTGTCTGATTTATTTGATCGCCAATTAGATGCTACTTGTATATATTGCGACAACCAAAGTTGTGTGAAGTTGTCGAAGAACCCGATGATCCATGACAAGTCGAAGCATATTGAGATCAAATATCACTATATCAAGGATATGGTGCAGAGAGGAGCAGTGAAGCTCTAGTATGTTGCAACGGATGAATAGATAGCTGATGTGTTGACTAAGCCATTAGCCAAAGTGAAGTTTGAGTACTTCAAGGAGAAGCTTGGTGTTCTCCATATCGAGGTTCCCTCCAAGGCGAAGTGATGAGTACATGATCCATTCTGACATGGTGAGAGGATTGGTTCCCTCCATGGTCAGATGTAAGGGCTGAGCCATTATGTCATGGTGAGAGGATTGGTTCCTTCTATGTCAAATGTGAGTGCTAAGCCATTTTGATGTGACTATAGGATTGGTTCCTACATGATCAGAAATAAGTGTTGAATGCCATTCTCTGAATGGAGGCACCTAGTTAGTTACTAGGAATTTCAGTCTGGGACTGAAGCTTAGCTTAAGTGCTGAGATGCCATTCTCTGGGAGAATGGAGGCACCTGGTCAGTTACCAAGAATTTCAGTCTGGAATTGAGAGCCTTTCTTACATGGTTGATAGGATGTGTTCCTCCCATGGTAAGATATAAGTGATGTGCCTTTCTTACATGGTTGATAGGATGTGTTCCTCCCATGGTAAGCTATAAGTGCTGTGCCTTTCTTACATGGTTGATAGGATGTGTTCCTCCCATGGTAAGATATAAGTGCTGAGCCTTTCTAGTATGGTTCTTGGATGTGTTCCTCCATGATCGGATGTGAGTACTGGCCTTTCTGACATGACTGGATTGGTTCCTCTCATGGTCAGACGTGAGTGTTGGGTGTGCCTTTCTGACATGGTGTTGGATGTGTTCCTCTCATGGTCAGTTGTAAGTGTTGGATGGGCCATTCTGACTTAGGGTCAGATATAAACGTTGAAGAATACCTACATGGAGGCTAGACCTACAACCAACATGAAAAAGGGTTGGCTCTGTAGAACTTCTTGTGACGAGAAGAATCAAGAGATAGCACTTGTGATGATGATCCAGTAGAGATGATCCAGATCCAGAGATGATCTAGATTTAGTGATGTTCCAGATCCAGTGATGATCCAGATCCAATGATGATGATCCAGATTGAGTGATGATCTAGATCCAATGATGATGACTTGAAGATGAAGATGACGAGGACTCGATGATGATCTAGATGATACAGAGAAGAAGACTTATTCTGATAAATTGTGTCGAGAGAATACCTTCCTAGTTAAGAGGGAGTGTTGATGTAATTGTAACTTCGGAATGTATTCACTTGTATATCTTATGTATTGTACCTCGATGTTTATTCTGGGAAGTGTTTGTAATGTAATTGAGTCATGTCATGCTCGGATGTTCTGATCGAGAGTTTCTATAATGTAAACAAGTCATTTCAAGTCATTGTGGGCAACCCTCCTATTGATCAAGGGTTAAAGTCCCCACAGTTGTGGGGCCCTAGGGTTATTAGACTCTCTTAGAGAAGTTGGCCCTAATGAGTTATTGTCAAGTCAGGAATTAGTATAGATAGAGAGTGATCCTCTCTATTTATTACACATTCACTCACACTCAGTCATAGCGCATAACTGAGAGAGAAGAAGTTGTTGGGATAAGAGAGAGAGAGACTACTGCTGTCAGGAGATCATCTTACTGTTTTGGGGTTTTACTTTTGGTGGTGATTCTATCCCTGAGGAAGTTGTGGGGTTTTATCCTTTATGGTTTCCCCGAGGAAAAACATTGTGTTCATTGTCTCTTATGTTTGATTGTTGTGCTTGTTATTCTCTCAGTTAAAGATCCTAATATAATGCTAGCTTGAATGATAAAAATCTAACACATAAGGGAGAAGTTAAACTCCATTTCATGTGGCATGGTGAACTTTGCAACTTGTCCTACAATTTGAGGTGCATGCAATTCCTAATGTTTATATTGTCAATATTCCTGGGTGAAAATCAGTGATAAGATCCGCATGTTGTTCTAGAAATACTTGATTCAATAGGATACCCTTATTTTCCATTGAATACATGTCCTTGTTTAGTGATCAGACTCATCATAGGATTTGATAGTATTCCCCATAGTGATAAGATCGGCATATTGTTCCAGAAATCCTTGCTTCTATAGCATACCCTTATTTGCACCCTCTCACTGTATTGCAATTTCATTGGTTTGGTGGTGCATTTTTCTTTATTCCCTGGCATTAAATACTGAAGCATAGGTAGCTTGCTATTAGGTTCCCCTTTTAGCTGTGAATTTATATCTTTTGCCTAAGAGGATCTCGAACCCTAAAGTCATAGGGAAATAAATTGACTGCTTTGATTACAAAGATCTTAGCTCTAAGCGATATGGTAGGTCGATATCACATGTAAGTAGGTAAGTAGGTTAATATCCAAGTCGTATTTCATTCTTTGCGATGTGGCCTAGTTGTGCAAATTGTGTTTTCTTCTCTAGACTCTGTTCTTCATGTACTAGATATCTAATTTAAATATATTTAATTTAAATGTGAATTCCACTAGTGACCAAAAACATCCAGTGGGACTACAGAAGTACAATAATGAGTAATGAATGTGAGTGTGAAAGAATCTCTGTAAGAACTGCAAAAGAAATAGAAAAAGAGAAGGAAAATTTTGAAATAGGAAAAGTGAGCTCTAATAACCTGAAAAGAACAACATGGGTGAAGGTTTGACTGATGGTATCTAAGTAGGAAGCACAAAACTAGCAACGTAGTCAACCATTAGGTATTTTAAAATCCAAGGCCAAGAAGAAGTTCGTGATGAGATTCTTATTGTTCACAAGTTGTGTGATTTGAAGCCTACATTGATTGACAGATATAGTATTGGAATATCATTGAAGCTTAATTGGATGTTATCTTTTATCCATAAATGTTAGTGCAAACATTGAATATTTGAAATTTTTTGTATTAAATTGTCTTTTCTATTGGAAAATGCTACCATAAGTAAAGGGTTAAATGTCTGCAACTAAAATCTCTTTATGGGTGTTGAGTTTTGGAATGTTGAGTTCTGGACATTGTATATGGTGTCCTAAATGTTGGTAGATATTCTTTGAACAAATGGATTGAACCTGCATGCCTTGTTTAAACTTTGCGACTCATATCTATTCCAGTCTTCAGATAATATAGGATATGAGGACTATCCATATCATTTGGATGTTTCCTGGATTGTAGAGGAATTCTTCTGTATTGCTATATTTTGATTCTTTGTTTTTAATTACTTTATAATTTCCATGGTTAGTGTAGAATTTCCAAGAAGCAGGTCAAGGTAAGAGATTGAATTATTTATGATTGGGAATGTCATAGTGGGTGAAGGTCTGGATTGTGTATTAGATTAATATATTGGCATGATTATAATACTCTTCGACGTGTTTTGGGAATTTCCATCATGGAGCAAATGTGCTTGAGATTTCATGGAAAGCAATTATTTTTGTTAATCCAAAGTGGGTAGTGATGGTCCCTGTAGGTGTTGTTTGCATTTTTACATGATATCTAAAGTTTGTTTTACTAGTTTTCTGAACTTGCACGTGCTCATTAGAAACTATAAATTTAGTTTATGAAAGTTTGAAACTTTGAACTGATGGGAGTTCACAATTAATAGATACTTGTACAAGGACAGAACTGGAAGAGTATTACAAAAAGGAATATTATTTTTGGTTGAGACAACTTAGTTATGTTTGATGTATGATTACTGAAAAGGAAAAATCTCACACCACGGATGCATCCTGTGAGACCTATTGCATCTACTGGAGTTACAAGAAGGGATCCTGATGGAGCAGTTGCTGCAAGTCCTATTAGAAGAGACCATGTGGCTTCCGAATGGCCCAACTTGTGGAGCAGACAGGGAACAATATATGGTTCTACAGTACAATAAGTGGGCACACAAAAGGTTAAACCTGGAACTCTATGAAGTGGATGACAAGGAAATTTTATCCAAGAATAGCAAGTGGTTCATCTTGGGGCATTTTAAGGCTATGTATCATTGACATTAACTAGTAGGATAATTTTTGAGAATCAACAACTTTGAAGTGAGAAGCATGACTTAAATTTTCACTCTTGTGGGATGTATGTTCTATTTATCTTAATTTAAATGTATAGATTTTGTATTAAAAGAAAGTTGCAGATGCATTGTAAAATCAATTACTACATTTATTCAGGGAGTGTAGTCACAAGAAATTAAAATATATGAAAATTGACAGATGTCTGTCTACAGCAAGCATTACCCTTAAATTTTTCTTCACAAAACGGAATGCCTTACTTCAATATAACTACCCAAATACTATTATCGAGTAATAATAGATAAAACTTTAATGTTTCAGTGAAAATATTCCCCACTATGGGCTTCAAGTTGATCCTCTACTTCGAACATTGGAGTTGTTTCTTCATTTTCCATATCTCCATGTCTCTATTGGATTATGTCTTCCTCCATAGCCACTTCCTTTGTGGAGCTGACTGAGTCTTGATGGGGAGAATTATTTGAATTTGAACATTTGGCTAGTCTAAAACTACAACAATTTTCTTAATTTGTTTGCCTTGTATTGCCGATTTGACTTCCAGCACTAAATTTCGAACCAGTTGAAATTGTAATTGTGAAAACAATCTATTGTTGAAATGGGATACATCTACTTGAATATCTTTAGTCTTGTGCACCATCCTTCTTATTTATTTATTTATTTATTTAACAAAAGCGGTTATGTTATATTGCAGGGCTCAGCGAATAGGTGCTAAAAAGGGAAATCGTTACAGCAGGTGTCCATAATCCCAGCTTCTAATAGTTAGAAATCCGACAGCGGAACTAAGGAGGAATATCAAAGCTGACTACCTTATTAATAACAAGTTCATGAAGGCCAACAACCATAGAGTTGTTGGCAGCCTTATCTGCCAAATCATTAAGATTCCGGAGAATATGGAAATTTTTTATCTTGTTGAATGGTTTGATCATGGTTCTTATTCTCTTTAACATTCTGGTTAATCGATCATTCTTACTCCTATTACCTTCATTTAGGGACTGAATTATTAACATGGAATCACCAAAAACAATAGCTTCACCCACTCCCTTTCCCTTTAGCTAGATGAGGCCTTGCCAGAGTCCATAAGCCCCGGCCATATTGTTGGATTGATAGCGATATTCCAGGAGTATTCAGTCACGATTTTCCCTCCAGGATCCATTATAACTCCTCCTCCTCCTGCTCTTCCCGGGTTCCCTTTGGAAGCCCCATCAAAGAATAGCTTAAAAATCTTTCTTTCTCTTAACCAATTCTCAAATTGCATCTTGTCCATTCTGATCTCCTAGTCATTCAGCTTAATATCAGCCAAGGAATTTACTCCTTTGATGTTGAGGTTTTGGAGCCAGGTTCTTTCTTTTTCGGTCAAATCTTCTTTATTGTCTGGGATCTTGGAGATACTAACTACCTCTTTGAACAAAGCATTGATTTTTATTGCGATCTTCCAAGCTGGCTGGTTTATATCCTGAAATATTCTATGATTTCTTTCGATCCAAAGACACCAGTAGATAATTTTGGGGAGCTTCATCCAACAGGCCTTCAGACCTTTTTTGTTAGTGAGCTCTCCCTGGTAAATACTGTCCCAGCTGAGAAAACAATTTTGGATTCTGTCCGGTAGATGAATTCTGTCTCCCCAACGATTTAGCACTTCGTTCTAGACCAAGGTGGCATATGAGCATTTTAAAAATAGGTGATTGATATTCTCTGCGGCATCAGCACAAAAATGGTAGCAAAAAGGCCCAGCAAATCCATTCTTGACCAGATTCTCCCCCGTGAGAATTCTCTCATGCAGCAGTGTCCAGATGAAAAGATCGATCTTTGGCAGCGTTTTGGTGCTCCACAACTGATTCCGAATTTTTGGATTGGATGGAACATTAATTTTGGCAGCATATCTCCTGTATCCTTCGGAGGAAGTGTAATTTCCAGGACCCCAACCCCGGCTGTCTTTGGAGATCTTGGATAAAGGGGCTTTCCCCGCCAAATGGTTCAGCAACTGGTTTTTTTCCTCCTCTAAATTGACAGGGCACATTGGTATTGCCCATCCAGCCTAGCGATAGGGGGATTTAGTCCTCCATGATGAGATATCCTAGACAGGTAGGAGCTCCTTCAATTCCATCTAGCGCTGGAGGCGAGTGAGATTTGGTGGCTCTATGCTGAAAATCATGTCGTGCCAAACTCTGACGTTTTTCCCATTTTTCGGGACCCAATGTAGTTGTTTCCTGAAGAGAGGCAGCGCTCTGATAGACAGTTTGTAGGCCAGGGATCCTTTTCTTATTGCTCGATCCCCATCGAGGCATCTGAGGCGCTGCCCAAGAAAGTACTTACCTCTCAAAACGCATCTGCCCCAGAGCAGCTTGGATCCCGTGGCTAAGTTTTGGATTCTTAAGTCTTTGATATGGAGGCCTCCTTCAGCTCTTGGGAGTTTGACAATTTCCCAATGTACCAGGGCCATTCTTTTACCTCCATTATCCCCCCTTTGCCAGAGAAATGATCTGATCAAACCTTCTATCTGAGTGATAATTTTAACCGGAGCAAGCAGTAAAGAACATTTGTAAATCATATAACTATTCAAGATTGCTTTAATGAGGATTACCTTCCCTACCAGATTAAGCTAGGCGGTGCCCTAGCCAGTGATTTTCTTTTTGATTTTGTCCACAATTGGAGACCAGGCAGAACTCTTGGACTTGTTTTTGAAAATAGGGACCCCTAGGTAGGTGAATGACTCCCACGAGACAACTCCATCCATATTGAGTGCCCAGGAGATATCGAGCATGTCCCGGGGATTAATATTCCAGCCATAGATTTGGCTCTTCCTTAAATTAAGTTTGCTACCAGAGGCTAGGCAATAGCGATTGATTTCATTCTTGAACCGGTGGGAAATTGTCTGGATGGCTCCTCCAAGCAAGAGAGTGTCATTCGCGAATTGTGCATGGTTAATGTCTTTGGAGCCTCTAGCCATCCTGATACCAGGGAGATCCTGATCGTTCCTAGCAGCTTCCAACTGGAAACTAAGAACATAAGCCTGAATGGTATAAAGCAGGGGGGAGAGCGGGCATCCTTGTCTTAGACCTCTCGTGGCTTGGAAGAAGGGCCCAGCTCTTCCGTTGACTAACGGGGCTATCAAGGGGGTACTGATACAGGCCTTGACCCAGTTGATAAAGTCAGAGGAAAATCCAAATCTCCGCATGACCTGAAAAAGGAAGGGATGGCTGACTCTGTCAAAGGCATTTTCTAAATCGATCTTCACCACCATTCCTTTGTCTCCGTTCTTCAGGCTAGAATGGATAGCCTCTTGGACTAGGATGACATTGTCCCCAATATTTCTACCTTTGACAAAGCCACCTTGGTTCTCCGGGACTAGATAAGCTAGGATTTTTTTAGTCTGCTCACCATGATCTTAGTGATTATTTTATAGCCAATGTTGCACAAGGAGATTGGCCTGAACCTGTCGAATGACTTTGCCTTCCTCTCTTTAGGAATGAGGGCCAGGAATGTTGAATTGGTACTTCCTCCTATTTTAGTACTTCTCTGGGATTTGGAGATCATTTTGAATAAATCCTTTTTGACAATCTCCCAATATATTTTGATGAAAGAGGCGTTGAATCCGTCAGGCCCCGGGGCACTATCCTCTTCCATGCCAGTGACTGCTTTCTTTATTTCCTCCATTGTAACGTTTTTTATTAGGTTGTCATTATCTTGGTTCTTCACGGCTCTAGGGACGAGGTTCAGAAGCTCAACATATTCCGGAGTTGGCTGGGCCATGAAAAATTCGTGGAAATTCTTGGACGCCTCTATTTTAATAGCTTCATAATTGGTGATCAGCTTGTCAATGGTCTGGATTTCGGTCACCCAGTTGTAATTCTTTCTCACCTCAACCAGTTTATGGAAGTAGCCGGTGTTTCTGTCACCGTCCCTCAGCCATTTGCTCCTGGATTTGGTCTTCCACCAGTCTGAATCCTGCTTGCATGCCTCGTGAAGGTCTTCTTGCAGATTGATCTCTAATTGGATATCCTCAGTAGCCACATTTCCAACCTCCATTTTAGACTGATGGGTTGCTAGCGCAGTGACTGCATGGGTTTTGGCTAGGCCGAGTGGGGGAGTCAATTTGGCCCACAACTTTAGTTTCTTTTTAACTCTTCTTAATTTCTCCTCCTAGATGTAGAAGGGAGACCCAGTGACCGGGAGGGCCCAAGTCTCGGTAACAATCTTAAGAAAATTAGAGTTTTTGGCCCATTGTGAGCTGAATCTGAACAGAATTGGCCCCAGTTTTTTGTCATTCTCCATCTCGAGAAGTATTGGTTTGTGGTCCGATCCTCCAAATGGAAGGATCTTAGAGGACAATTTCAGATCTAGTAGGAGGAAAGTATCCTGAATAAGGAAACTATTGAGTCTGGCAGCTATGTTCCTGGGCCCAGTCCTTTTGTTGTTCCAGGTATAATTTCCCGATGTGGGCTTCACATCAATGAGGTTCCATTCTAGGATGATGTCATCCACCATTTCTCTAATGGGGTCTTTGACTAACGACCCTCCTCTTTTTTCTTCTTAGTTGAGGATGACATTTAAGTCCCCAGCTAGAACAACGTTTCCCTACAGATTACTCCTTTATTCACGGAGGAAGGTCCAGCATATTTTTTTTTTCTGCATAGGAGTTTGGAGCGTAAATATTATAAATTCTTACCTGGATGTTTGAAACTTTATGCCTCAATTGAGTGAGGATCCAGGTGGTGTTGTACCTGATTTCAACGGCCTCATACTTCGTGTCATCCCACAAGGTGCCTATGCCGCCGAAGGCTCCCCTGGAGCTGATGGCAGCTTTGCCTCTTTTCTTCCAGAATTTGGTGCTAGTTTGGAAGAATGCTTCTTCCTCCATTTTGGTCTCCTGGATCAGGAGGATGTCTGGATGGTGCAGGGATATTAGATCTAACATTGCTTCTTCCTTGGACTTGCTTTCGAGCCCTCTATATTTCTAGGAGAGGACCTTCATTACTTACTTTTGGAGGTCAAGGGTATCCCTTTCTGGGCATGCCCCTGGTGGCGGGTATTCCTGGTATTTTTCAGCAGCTTTTCCAAGGTTTGCTGGGACCCTTGGAGTTTATCCTTGTAGGTGGCTTGTTCCCTTTCCTCTTTCTTAGATTTTCTGCGTTTGGTTTTGTTTAGTCTGGGGGTGGAAATTTCTATTTCCCCTTCCTCTTCTTCTTCTACAGAATCTGGTTCTTCCTCCGATTGGTCTGTGCTTTCTCCTAGTTTTGTCATGAGAGTGCCTTTGATTTGATATTTCCCTTTAGGGTCTGAGGTGGCTTCTTCGAGCTCCTTGTTGTCCCCGCTGCTTTATTTCTCTTCTTCTTCATTAGGTTCTTCCCTTGCTTTGTTAGCGTTGCCGAGGGTGGTTAGATCTTGAGTGCGTTCAATGGAGTCTCCTTTTGTTTCTCTATTTCCCACACCTTTCTTTGGTGCCTCGGCAGAGGGATTTCTAGGTTTGTTCCTGTTAACCTTATTCCATCCCTCTGTCTTGTTTTGTTGGTTCTCTAGTTTCTTAGAGCAATTACGGATGAAATGCCCGTATTCGTGACAACCTCTGCACTTGAAGGGGAGCTGTTCATAGTCCAGCTTTTGGAAATGTGCCCAGTTCCTGATTGTTAGCTGGATAGTTTCTGGCAGTCCGGCTTCAAGGTCTACCTCAACACATATTTGGGTGTAGGCGTATTGGTCCTTGGGACTGGCCATGTTGATGTAATTCCCCAGGGCATTCCCAATAGCTTGAAGATATTTGGGGTTCCAGCAGTGCATTGGGAGGTTGGGGAGTTTGACCCAGACCAGAACAGCTTTGGGGATGTGCGCCTCAAGATCTAAGTTCGGGGTCCATCCATTGAGATAGAGTCCTTGCGGGCCCATGAAGTATGGCCCATTCTTGAATATTATCTCTTTGTCTTCCTTGGATTCAAAATTGAAGAGGAATTAACCCCTCCCGACGAAGTAAGAGGCTACATTTTTTGAGATCAGGGGCCTCCAGTTTCTTTGGATCTAGATTTCGGTGGTCTTTGGTGAGGTCCAGAGCCCCATGAATTGACCGATCAGGGCCCTATCAGCAAGGGATATGGCGACTCGGATTGTTTCTTCTGGTGGGAGGGCCACTTATGGGACATCTTCGATTCTTTTGACGAATTTCTAGGGTTCTCCTTTGTCGGATCTATGACTATGCGAGGTGATTAGCTGGTTTGAAGGCCTCCGAGCGTTCAGGGAGTGGATCCCTGCCCACCCCGGACTCGATCAGTGCCAACTGGGCTCAGGGCATGACCAGATCGGCCTTCCTTATGTGCCTGGGTCCCTGCAACTAACAAATTCCTCAGATCGGTCTGCGTCCTATCTCATGCTGCATGGGGTCGCTGGTCACTTCCTTGGGTCGGCTCCAAGCTTGTGCTGCATGCAAGAATCTCCTTGGGATCGGCTCTAGGGGAATTTATTCATGATTATCGCACCATCCTTCTTATTACCATGTATTTTTTTGCTATTTTACATGAAATATGAGTTATATGCCTATGTCCATCCATTGTAGTAGAGGTAGTATCACAACTTTGTGAAGTTAGGTGGGTATCCACCTAGAGCAGTGAGGAAATGCAGTCTCAAAATATTGGATACCCAAGGGCTCAAATGTTCCTAAGAAAACATACAAATTGAAAATCAAGTTGGATTACCTTCTCCCATGTCCCAAAATTCCTTAGGTCAATAGGCTGGACCACTGCAATGAAGAAGAGCCCAAATTGTTTCCAATTTGTTTTGAGCTTTGGTGTTCTCTTCCATTCTACTGCAAAACCTCCTCACATATTTCCTTAAGTATGCATATACATCCACTACTTCCCCTTGATGCAAATCTAGTTGGATTTCTACGAATGTCTACTCAACTACTAGGATGCAGAGTAGTGTTGATGGAATGAAGAAACACCCCAGACAAGCCTG
This sequence comes from Pseudotsuga menziesii, assembly GCA_001517045.1. NCBI lineage: Eukaryota > Viridiplantae > Streptophyta > Pinopsida > Pinales > Pinaceae > Pseudotsuga > Pseudotsuga menziesii. The sequence goes on along the minus strand of LPNX010197781.1, from coordinate 102,075 downwards.
ATATATCCCACCTTTGCTACTATGACCCATCTCATCGCCCATAAATTCAATCTGCTACCTAAGCAAGAATACATGAGGGAGAAGTTAAACTCCATTTCATGTGGCATGGTGAACTTTGTAACTTGTCATGCAATTCGAGGTGCATGCAATTCCTAATTTTTATATTGTCAATATTCATGGGTGCAAATCAGTGATAAGACCTGCATATTGTTACAGAAATCCTTGATTCTATAGCATACCCTTATTTTCCATTGAATCCGTGTCCTTGTTTAGTGATCAAACTCATCAAAGGATTTGATAGTATTCCCCATAGTGATAAGATCCGCATATTGTTCCAAAAATCCTTGATTCTATAGCATACCCTCATTTGCACCCTCTCGTTGTATTGCAATTTCATTGGTCTGATGGTGCATTTTTCTTTATTCCCTGGAGCAATTGCATCTATTGGATTTATAGGAAGGGATCTTGATGGAGCAGTTGTTGTAATTCCTATTCAAAGAGACCATGTGGCTACGGAATGGCCCAGCTCGTGGAGTAGATAGGGCATGGTATATATTTCTACAGTACAATAAGTGGGCAAGAAAAAAGTGAAACCTGGAACTCTATGAAGTGGGTGAAAGGACATTTTAGCCAAGCATAGCAAGTGGTTCATCTTGGGGCATTTTCAAGCTATGTATCATTGACATTAACTAGTAGGATAATTTTTGAGAATCAACAACTTTGAAGTGGGGAGCATGACTTAAATTTTCACTCTTGTGGGATGTATGTCCTATTTCTCTTAATTTAAATGTATAGATTTTGTATTAAAAGAAAGCAGCAGATGCACTGTAAAATCAGTTACTACATTTATTCAGGGAGTGTAGTCACTAGAAATTAAAATATATGAAAATTGACAGATGTCTGTCTACAGCGAGCATTACCCTTACATTTTTCTTCACAAAATTGAATGCCTTAATTCAATATAACTGTCCTAATACTATTATCAAGTAATAATAGATAAAACCTTAATGTTTCGGTGAAAATATTTCCCACTGTAGGCTTCAAGCTGATCCTCTGCTTCGAACACTGGAGCTGTTTCTTCATTTTCCATATCTCCATGTCTCCGCTGCACTGTGTCTTCCTCCATAGCCACCTCCTTTTTGGAGCTGACTGAGTCTTGATGGGGAGAAGTCTTTGAATTTGAACATTTGGCTAATTCTAAAACTGCAACAATTTTCTTAATTTGTTCACCTTGTATTACCGATTTGACTTCTAGCACTGAATTTAAAACCAGTTGAAATTGTAATTGTGAAAACAATCTATTGTTGAAATGGGATATTGCTACTTGAATATCTTCAGTCTTGTGCACCATCCTTCTTATTACCATGTAATTTTTTTCTATTTTACATTAAACATGACTTATATGCTTATGACCATCCATTGTAGTAGAGGTAGTCTCACAACTTTGTGAAGTTAGGAGGGTTTCCACCTAGAGCAGTGAGGAAATGCAGTCTCAAAATATTGGATACCCAAGGGCTCAAATGTTCCTAAAAAATTAGACAAAATGAAAATCAAGTTGGATTACCTTCTCCCATGTCCCAAAATTCCTTAGGTCAACAAGCTGGACCACTGCAATGAAGAAGAGCCCAAATTTTTTCCAGTCTGTTCTGAGCTTTGGTGTTCTCTTCTAGTCTAAACTGAAAAACCTCCTCACATATTTCCTCAAGTATGCATATACATCCATTGCTTCCCCTTGATGCTGAAATATTTAGAGTTCTACAGATATCTAATCAACTACTAGGATGTAGAGTAGTGTTGAAGGAATGAAGAAACACCCCAGACAAGCCTGATATATCCAAACTCTGCTACGATGACCCATCTCATCGCCCATATATTCAATCCACTGCCAAAGCAAGAATACATAAGGGAGAAGTTAAAATCCATTTCATGTGGCATGGTGAACTTTTCAACTTGTCCTACAATTCGAGGTGCATGCAATTCCTAATGTTTATTTTGTCAATATCCCTGGGTGCAAATCAGTGATAAGATCTGCATATTGTTCCAGAAATCCTTGATTCTATAGCATACCCTTATTTTCCATTGAATCCGTGTCCTTGTTTAATGATCAGACTAATCAAAGGATTTGATAGTATTCCCCATAGTGATAAAATCCACGTATTGTTCGAGAAATCCTTGATTCTATAGCATACCTTTATTTGCACCCTCTCGTTGTATTGCAATTTCATTGGTTCGATGTTGCATTTTTCTTTATTCCCTAGCGTTAAATACTGAAGTGTAGGTAGCTCACTGGTAAGTTTCCTTTTTTACTGTGAATTTATATCTTTTGCTTGAGAGGCTATGAGACCCTAAAGTCACAGGGAAGTAAATTGACTACTTTGATTACAAAAATCTTAGCTCTAAGCGATATGGTAGGTTAATATCGCAGGTAAGTAGGTTAACATCCAAGTCGTATTTCATTCTTTGAGATGTGGCCTATTTGTGCAAATTGTGTTTTCTTCTCTAGACTCTGTTCTTCATATACTAGATATCTAATTTAAATATATTTAATTTAAATGTTAAGTCCACTAGATATCTAATGTTAAGTTAAAATTTAGTATATTTTTCCCAATTTATAATTCCTTTTTTCCATTATATATTTCTTTATCTCGTATTGAACCTCTTAGATAAGGAAACAACCACAAAACCCTACCTCTCTTTCATAGCTTTACTAGAGGAACCACACCAGGCCCCCAGCTTGTTTCTTAACTCCCGGTCCTCTTAGTAGAACTAGTATTACTACTTATGCTAGATATTCTTAGACCTAGACTCAATTTTTTACTTTCGCAACTGGATCTCCCACCACTCCTTGATAGACTGAAGGATCAACTAAAACTACTGTATAAGGGATTTCCAACTCTATTATTGGTATCCCCTAAACTAACTATGCTAGAGATAATAGTTTGGTAGAGAAGCTCGGTCCACTAACTAGCAATATTTACACCCAGATATATAATCTGTATCTTACTAGCAATCTTTACACCCAGATATATAATCTATATCTTACACCTGGAACTGCCTTTGCTTCTATCACTTTTTATGATAGAAAACTACTTACGACTCTTACAATTATTTTGACTAGTGTTGCTACTATTGTTGCTTAGCAGTATTGGACCTCGAATAACTAGGTTTATTTGTTTTACCAGATGCAGTCATGTTCTTCTCAATTTTGACTGCTGACTCTTGTGCTGCCTTCATATCATGGGGATCCTTATTTTTCTCTGTGTTGGAGACATTTACCATCATACTCACTCCTTCGGTCAAATTGGCCTAGTTAAACCACTATCCTAAGTTTAATTGACATCAGTGGAGCATTAATTACCATCATCCCAGTCACTCCCACGCCTACCTACAGTCAAGGAGGCTAACTTAGCCTTCTCCTACAGTCAAGGAGGCTAACTGGAGCACTCCAGGGGTGATCTGTGTGACATTAATGTACCTAATTGCTAACTAGTTGTTAATTTCAGTTCAACAAGTCAGTTACAGTCTGTTAAGGTGCCTCCATTCATTAAATATATTATTTAATGATTATTTTATTATTATTTAATGAACTGGAGTTAACAAGGCGCCTTCACCAACTTTTGATGGTCAGTTCAACTTCAGTAAAGCTCATCAGGGTTCATTGGAGTCATGCAGTACTAGCACTTGATGGTTGGTTGCTATGACATGTGTTTGATCTCCTTCAGTTGAGATTAAGTCATTTATTGCACTCCAACATCAGTTAAGGGTTTGGTGAGTCAATTAGGGTTTTGGTCAAGTGGTTAACTGAGTGAGATTGCATGGCAAAGAGTCAGTTAAGCTAGACTCACTCATTGAATTCGAATTGTCCTTTAGGTATTTGAATTCTTCATTGAGTTAAGCCATTACCCATGCATGGAATTGTAATCCTTTATTGTTTATATAATATACAGAGAGGAAACCTATTTGGTATTCCATTTATTTCCAATTCATGAGTATTTGTTAATAATTATTTGATGAGATTGAATCTTAGTTCCTAGATCAATGTGCAAGAATTAATATGGTATCAGAGCTTACGGTGGGATGAAGAACAATCTCTCAAAAACAAGCTTTTTGACAGATTTCTCCATGGAATTTGAGCAATAGCTCAAAAATGCAGCATTGCACCAGAAGCCAAGGCTTACCACTCAATATCCCAAGTAAAGAACTTGTTGATCAAGCTTGCTTGATTGACTATGCTGGGTGTGATGAAAGCCTAAATGTGCAGGCTGTCCGACCTTACGGTGCCCTTTTTGTTTTGATTTGCAGGTTTTATTAGGTACAACTTCGAATGGACTCATCAATCCCTCCTCTCACCCCATTCACAAGCTATTCGGAATGGAAGCTGAAGATGATTGCATCTCTGAAGAGACAAGGTCTCTATGAGGTGTCTATTGGAATTGGAAAAGAGTCTTATGAGAATGAGAATGACTGGTTAAATGACCGTGATAGAGCATATGGAACAATAGCTATGGCCCTTGATGATAGCTTGTACTACCTTATTTATTCTGTTGAATACCCAAAGGAAGTCTGGACAATATTGGACAGAACCTTTGGCAAGCACAATGAGGATCATAATAGTACTTTGGAGATTACAGCCAGCACCACAAGAGTTCTTTACTCAAAAGTCTCAGCCTCTACTCTCTCTGATGAAGTTGTTCAAGATGAAGATGAAGCAGAATCTTCTACACATTCAATTCGAATTGCAGAAAGTCTCCATGAAGTGACTCCTTCTCCCGATGCTCCGGAATTTCATGAGATCTATGATATCTCATCTTCTCATATTTCTGAAACAGAAGAATACATTCAAATCTCTGATATTGAAGAAAAATTTTGCTACACTTCCATGCAAACATTCACCGGTGATTTTCCTTTAAATTCTGTGCAAAATTTACCAGTAATTGCTTCCGAAAGTGAAGAGAAATTTGATTTTTCTCCCTCTAATGTTGCTGCTGGTGTGAAAATATGTAATACCTTGGATATTTTGGAAAAAATATCAGATTATAAGAGTGACACATTCGCTCCCCATGATCTAGATCTTCCAGCAAAATCCTGCAGGATTGCATGCACCAAAATTCAGAATTTTGAAGAAGAAGAAAACTGTGCATCTACCGTCTCGGTTGACCATAATTTTGGATCTGATATGAACCTTATTGGGTCTGATATGATCTTATTTGGATCTTATCTGATATTTCTTGGTTCAAAATCTCAGGTTCATAAACCTTTAGTACTACTTGTAGTTGTTCTCATCAACGGTGTGAAGAAACAAGTACCGCAAGTCTCCTACAAAACTGTTGTTGGGGATTTGATTTCATTTCATAGTTTTGGATCTGTTGTGAACTTATTTAGATCTGATTTAAATTCTGATCTGATATTATTTTTTTCATATTTCAAAATCCAAGAGCTTTCAGTCATGCTTGTAGCTTCTTTCACCAATTCCGGTGTGAAAAATCAAGTACCGCAATTCTTCTTCAAATTTGCTTATGGGGATTTGGTGTTAGTTTCCTCTTATGAGGTTTCTGATATTTTATTTTGTGAATCATTAGATATTTTTGAAGCTATATCAGATTATGGAGCTCAATCATTCGCTCTCCAGAGTCCCAGGGATTCTCTACCTTTGGTCATAAGCTCATCTCCTCACAGAACTAGTAAAGAGGAAGACATTCTGCATCCGCATGGACACTTGCTCCTAAGATTTGGGGCTGATTTTAGCACTCATGGTTTGCTGTTCAAGGATGCAACATATTATTTTCTTGAGTGTTCCACACATGGTTCGAATCCTCAAGAACCTTTTCTCTCTCTTCAGATGATTTCAGTTGCTCTACATGGGTCCAGTTTTCACCGTGCAGCTGTTTATATTTATGATTCAGTTGAGTGCATTGTTCTTCTTCCAAAGTGGAAGATTCCTCCATACATCTTCACCAAGAGATTTTCAGAAAATAAGTTCACTTACCTCTGTTCACTATTAGGGGTGAGTTCATCGGGGTGATCCAGACTACTTTCAGTGTTCAGATTGAGGGGGGGGGGGTTTCCCACTGGGTTTTCCCTCTTTTCCTCACTTAGTTTGTTTTGAGCATTGTTTCAGTTGCTTTATTGTACAGGGTGACCTATGGCCTTTGTTGCTAGGTCCCTAGCATTTTATGCATCTATGTTTTCTAACTCTTCCTGAGTATAGCTTAAGGGGGGGTGTTGGAGACATTTACCATCATACTCACTCCTTAGGTCAAATTGGCCTAGTTAAACCACTATCCTAAGTTTAATTGACATCAGTGGAGCATTAATTACCATCATCCCAGTCACTCCCACGCCTACCTACAGTCAAGGAGGCTAACTTAGCATTCTCCTACAGTCAAGGAGGCTAACTGGAGCACTCCAGGGGTGGTCTGTGTGACATTAATGCACCTAATTGCTAACTAGTTGTTACTTTCAGTTCAACAAGTCAGTTACAGTTAGTTAAGGCGCCTCCATTCATTAAATATATTATTTAATGATCATTTTATTATTATTTAATGAAATGGAGTTAACAAGGCGCCTTCACCAACTTCTGATGGTCAGTTCAGCTTTAGTAAACCTCATCAGGGTTCATTGGAGTCATGCAGTACTAGCACTTGATGGTTGGTTGCTATGACATGTGTTTGATCTCCTTCAGTTGAGATTAAGTCATTTATTGCACTCCAACTTCAGTTAAGGGTTTGGTGAGTCAATTAGGGTTTTGGTCAAGTGGTTAACTGAGTGAGATTGCATGGCAAAGAGTCAGTTAAGCTAGACTCACTCATTGAATTCGAATTGTCCTTTAGGTATTCGAATTCTTCATTGAGTTAAGCCATTGCTCATGCATGGAATTGTAATCCTTTATTGTTTATATAATATACAGAGAGGAAACCTTTTTGGTATTCCAGTTATTTCCAATTCATGAGTATTTGTTAATAATTCTTTGATGAGATTGAATCTTAGTTCCTAGATCAATGTGCAAGAATTAATACTCTGGAAACCCAGTTATCCATCAAAAGAATAAAGTAATATATAAGGATGTCTACCTCTGGAGGTTTAATCTCCGCATGTAAACTTGTAACTATTTGGTTCAACTTCTTGTTTGTTTAACTCTTCTATAGTTTCATTTTCATTTCTCTTTGCACTGGGAAGCCAACAAATATCTGTGATCTCTACGTTATCCCCATTTTTCAAGGAAGGCACTTTCAAAGGGGCCTATGCATTAAAACAAGTTATCCAGAAATCCCTTGAACCATTCTGCTACATAATCCTACAATGATAATGCAAACAACTTCATTGTTACATCTAAGTGTTTTACTCCCCCTGTTTTTCAAATCACACTTTTCAATTTGGCCAAATGATGCAAGGTTTAAATAGCATTGTGTCCTTGGAATAAATACTATCAATGGCCTTTTCTGGGATATAATTGGTAGCTTCATTAATCTGATTAAAAGAAAGTGGCTTATTGCTGCTACCTTTGCTTATTACTCTACTAGTATATATGTTGCTACTGGAATTGGTGCTACTTAAACCACTGCATATTTTTCAAGGTTCTCTTTTTGTTGCATAATAGCATGGAATGTATGGATTGGATTGGTAGCTTGAAGGAACAAATTGCCATGTATTGTTGTTCCTTGGGGATGGTCTGTACAAAATCCTGCCATGGATTGACAACATGTCCCATGCAACAAAAAATATTATATGGAAGGTTCTAGTCACTACATACTAAATTTGAGGAAATTTTCTAGCTCACTATAACATACTTCAAGACTGCCCCATACACATTCCAATGTTAGCTCCAAACTTAGACCTCGGTCTGCTCACAAATTTTCCACTGTCTTGCTTAAATGTCTTCTTCAATGATGCTCCTGACCTATTGCTGCATTAGAATTTGAAAATGATTTATGATTAATGTTGATCCTTTGTGTTTTTTCTCTATGTATTGGTTTTGATGCATATAAATTAAAGACAAGATAGATGAAAAGAGTGGAAAGTTAGAGTTAACATATCGGTTTTATAATTGAATGCAGAAAATTGAAGATGAGTCAACAACCAAATTTGACAACTGCTGAATACCATGCATACAATGAGAGAATAGCCGATGCAAAGAGCTTGCTTAAATATACATGTCCATGTAATGATTGTTGTCGTGGGAATATGATAAAAAGACAAGTGATTTATGAACATATGCTAAAATTTGGTCATACCCGGATTAGCCCTTTCCCTCAAAATTATTATCCAGGTAGTTTACAATTGCATAGCATAAGAGATGTAGATGTTCCAGACATAAACAAAGAGGAAACAAACGAAGAGAAAACAAACGAAGATGGAGACTTCGGAACCTTAGATGAATGGATTGAAGTTGATAGAATTTTGAATGAGGGCTTCAAGGATGATTGGCAGAAGTTGATGGAGGATTATTCAAAACCTGTGTATGATACTTGCAAGTTCAATCATTTAACAACAATTATTGTAATCAACTTGAAAACAATGCATGGTTGGACAAATGAGAGTGTTGACGATTTATTGGAATTTTTACATGAGTTGTTACCACCTAAATCCACATTGCCAACAAAACAAAGAGAATGTAAAACACAAATAAGTAATCTAGGATTAGGGTACGAAAACATCCACACATGTGTGAATGGTTGCGTATTATTTTGCAAAAATCTTGCAAATGATATGGAATGTCCTAAATGTAAAGAAGGGAGGTATAAACCAAATTCAGCTCCTAGAAAGGTTCTTTGGTACTTTCCACTAATTCCACAGTTGCTTCAAATGTATAGATGTCTAGACATTGCTGAGTTGATGCAATGGCATGCCCAAAATAAGAGCACTGGTGGAAAACAATGATTTGTGTAATATTCTAAGATGTGGATGGAATTTGACAACAAATGGCCCAATTTTGCCCAAGATTCTCATAATATGAGGCTCGGATTAGCTCTAGATGGTGTGAACACATTCTCAGATCAAAGTACTAAATGGTCAACTTGGCTAGTGTTTTTAATAAAATATAACTTTCCTCCATGGTTAGCAACCAAACCATTCTTCTTGATGTTGTCATTAATTATACCAAGAAAGAAAAGCGTGACTTTAGATACAATTGATGTGTATTTAGAGCCATTATTTGATGAGCTAGCAGAATCGTGGAAAGGAATTGAAGAAATTCAAATTTTATAGGATGGCCATTCTATCCAGTTCACTTTAAGAGATTCTTTATTGTTTGCAATACATGATCTTCCTGCATATGGCACATTGACTAGTCTAAATGTTGATGGATACCATGGATGTATGGGTTGCATGTTTAAGGCTTTTGTGAGACACTCAAGTAGTTTGTGTAAGTGCATTTATTGTGGACATCATGCCTACCTTAAAATGGATCATCCATATCGTCCACAAAATTCACGTTTCAATGGTCAAGAAGAGAATCGTGAAGCACCATTGGCAATAACAAGTGATTACATTATTGAGAATGGAGAAAAAAAATGCAGTTTATTAAGGATGATGGAATTTGTGGTAGTAAAAACGATCCACTTAATGATAGTGGTGTAAAAATATTATGCATATTCTATAAGTTGCCATACTTTAAGCATATATCCATTAGGGATACTATTGACTTTATGCATACTGAGAAAAACATAGCTTTTGCTATTATAGAAAATCTTTTTTGTGCATATGATACAGTGTCATCATGCCTAGACCTTCAACAACTATAGATTCATCGAAATATTTGGGTTGAAAAATGTGGTGATGGAAAATATAGAAGGCCTATTGCTCCTTATGTGTGGACAAAGGAACAACATGCATAGTTCTTAAAGTTGATGTCTTAGACTAGCTTTCCTACTAGATATGTAAGTAGTAATATTAGAATCCAAATTGACAATAATAGCTTAAGAGGCCTCAAGACCTATGACTATCATGTCATAATCAAGGATATTTTACCTATTGCGGTCATATCAAGGCTGGAAAATGGGCTAAGATTGGCAATTATAAGGTTGGGCCTAATATTGAAGAGAATGAGTTTGCATGTGCTAGATCCTTCAAACTTTGATAATTTGAGGGAAGAGGTTGTTGAAGTCCTTTGCTTATTGGAACGAGAATTTCCACCAACAATATTCAATATTTCTACGCATCTTCTTATACATCTAGAAAATGAACTAGAGCATTGTGGCCCAATAAGAACGAGATGGATGTATCCTATAGAATGATATATGAAGCTTTTGAAAAATTTTGTTCGTAATAAGGAAAAACCAAAAGGTAGCATGTGTGAGGGATATTTAATGCAAGAGGCCATAGGTTTTTACACATAATATATGAAGGATTTTAGCAGTGTCAATCGATGTGTATGGGATGATGATGAAGATGAGAGAGTTGCAGGTGAAGTATTAGAAGGAAATGGACATTGCTTCAAGCTATCAAATGAAGAAATAACTTCAATACATGCTTATTTTCTTCAAAACACATCCACATTTGATAAGTGGCACAAGTCAATTTTTTTTACATGATAATTTATCTATTTAATTTCATCTAATAGCAAAATTATTATCATTCTTACTATCATGTTTGTTCATATTCTATGCAGAAAATACAAAGAAGAGATTCAAACAGGGACGCATCCATCTCGAAAGCATAGACTTCAGGAATCGAATATTGGAGGTGGTCCGAATTTTCCAAATTTGATGATTGGATTGTTGACGCAATACATTATGCACAAAAACAAGGTCAAGATCTAATGATTGAGAAAATGGATCCTTCACGACCTCCACATATATATGCTTATCGTTTCAGTAGGATGTGGGCCTATGGTAGTCATTTAAGAGTGGAAGAAAAGGACATAGGAAAGGCAAATTGTGATTGTTTTGATAGTGCTGAATTTCATCACGACACTGAAAAGAACTTCTATGTTGGATTTATACAAGAAATTATTAAAGTTGATTATGGTGAAACTAGTCCCATATTATTAAATTGTAAATGGATCAAACCATCTGCAATACAACATGATGAATATGGATTTTTACATGCAAATACATGTCAAATATTATCAAAGACCGATGAGCCGTATGTTTCCCCTCTTCAAATTAACCAGGCATTTCTAATTGACAATATAGCAAGCCCAGGATGGTCATATGTCATTCAAATGGAGCCTCGTTCGAAAATAAAATTTATGCAATGTGTTGATATGACGGTCGATGGGCAATGTACTAGTTTACAAGAAACATTGGAAGAAGAAGCTGAAGATGTCCATAGATTATTTGAAGAGGAAAATTTCTTCCTAATGAAGAGCTTGAGATAGAGGATGTAATGCATCGTCAGGAGAATCTATTGTATGAGGACGGTGAATAAGATGAAGTAGATGCTTACACGAGTGATTAGGATTATGATCTTGATAGCAATGCAAATGATAATGATGATGATTTGTCACCATAACTTTATGGAATAAAATTTCACTATGTAAATGGATTTTATTGTTTTATCCATTGGGATTAGGTAGCCAAGGGGTTTTACTAAACTTTGTATGGAATTTATCCGTAATGATATTTGATATGCAACATTTTCATTTTTGTTTCTATTCATCTCTACATACACGATATACGTGGCTTATTATTGCCATGTTCTACTTCTTTTCAGTACTATGATTCCAATGGGATCCATTTAGTGTTTGCTGCTGTCATGAGCATTTGAATTTAGATATTTTATAGTCGTTGTTTGCACATGCACTAATGGCTTTACTAAAATTTGTATGGAATTTATCCTTAATGATATTTGATGTGCAACCTTTTCATTTTTGTTTCTGTTAATCTCTACATACATGATATACGTGGGTTATTATAGTCATGTTCTACTTCTTTTCAGTACTATGATTCCAATGGGCTCGAGTTAGTGTTTTGCTGCTGTCATGAGCATTTGAATTTAGATATTTTATAGTCATTGTTTGCACATGTGTGAATGGTTTTACTAAACTTTATATGGAATTTATCCTTACTGATATTTGATATGCAACATTTTCATTTTTGTTTTTGGTCATCTCTACATACATGATATATGTGGTTTATTACTGTCATGTTCTATTTCTTTTTAGTACTGTGATTCCAATGGGCTCCAGTTAGTGTTTGTTGCTGTCATGGGAATTTGAAATTAGATATTTATAGTCGTTTTTTGCACATGCACTAATGATTTTTTTTAGAGAAATTTTGGACATGTAGGCTATGAAGAATAAGGGGTTGAAACGTAAACGTGACCCCAACAAAGATGAAAATGTGATAGAATACGAGCGTGCTCGTAAAGACCACCTCACAAGAAATGAAGAGTATTTGTCATCCCTTGGTTTGGAAAATAAGTAGTTACTCCTCGTACCTTTTCACTTCTATGCATATTTGATAAAAGTTTTATATAATCAATTTCATGATGTAGGACATATATGATTTTGATTCTAATTAGTAATTTTTTTTGCTTATAGGGGAATGTTGGATTCTACAAAAAATGATCATCAGAAACAAACTGCAAGCAAAGAAAAATCATTGCCAGCTCGTAGAATCCAATTCCTTGGTAGATCAATACACAAATATGAAGTTAATGATACTAGGGATAAACTTCCTCATATATCAGATGATAATGTCCAAGATTTGTATGAAAAAGGAGCATCTTTTGGACAATCAAGCTTGCGAGATCTTTATTTAAAATTAAAGCAAATATTTGAAGGCTCATTTGAGGGGATTGGTGACCTAGCAAGTGCCACACCTGTTGAGGAGATTCCTAATCTAACTAGTGACAAAATTGTTGAGGATATTGGTGAGCTTCCTACTGCCATAGCTGTTGTCTCCAATTATGAGGAACCAATTAAGCCTTCTTCCTTAGAAAAAACACCAATTACATCTCCTTAAAGGAATGTTCTAGGAAATGAAACTACTATATCCACAAATATGACTGGTTTTTCAACACCCAAAACTAGTATTAAAGATCCATCACCTTTCATTAGAAGACGCAAAATTATTCAAGGCTTGCATAGGAGCACACGTCCATAGAGTTGGGCACGAGAATAAGGTCTTATTTGGATGTTACCAAGTCCACCTTTATAGATCAATATCCAAGAAATGTTGATCTAGTGATCCAACAAATGGAAAATGTTTTTGAGACGATTGGTGGTAGCATTTCTGTTAAATATTACAAGTATAGAATGAGAGTTTTGATGAATAATTTTAGGCATAAATGCAAGAAATTAATCTTGTATGGAAAAGATAGGGAGAGCATATTGAATCCCAAACAATGGGAAGATTTGAAGGAAAGTATGCATGCTAAAGAATTTTTGGAAAAGAAAGAAAGAGGGAAGAAATGAAGAAATCTTGTGAAGGATCGATATTTTTTGGGTCGGGAAGGTTTGAGAGCCAAACAACACATATGTGTAAGTATATGGTGTTTTTGCTGAATAGTGTACATTGTGTTTTGCATTTTTTATTTGTCTATATTTCCAATACATTGTGTGTTGACAATGATTTGTAGGTTGAAGGAACTAATAGAGAACCTAATTTGAGTGAAATGACTCAATATATGATAGACTTAGAAAATTCTAAAAAAGAGAAGTCCTTGCCATCTGTTGAAGTTGAGAGAAGCCAAACAAGAGGTCCATCTATTGTTTAAAACATTAGTGAGGATTATAACATTGCAATGATTTTTTGTATAATTGGGTTGTCAGAGAAGATGTCGACCATATCCTCCTCCATTGAACCTCTTGTTGATGCATTCAAATTAAATAATGGATGGACTATTGATGCAAATGAGGTAAGATAATTATCATTCCCTTCCAACCATTTATTCACTTGATATTTTAATCTATGGATGTTATTTATCCATTTCAATTCAGTCACAAAGCCTCTTTTTTTAATGTAAATGCCTTTCAATCATAGGAAAAAACGTAATTTTGGGTGATGCAACAATCTTGAAAGACCCAAAAGATGGCCATGAACATGCAAAGTTATGTACTAAATCAATTGGTATACTAGAAGGAATGAATCCTTATATCTTAGAATATGGTTCAATTGGTATATTGTTTTGTTTTTTACAACAATCAGTAATTCTAGGGGGGCATGAAGTACTCAAGGAAGGTGAAATTGTTAAGATATTGGATCCATATGACGATGCTATTACCAGCATTGGAAGAATTCATTCACTTTTTGTGTTCTATGGAGTGGCACTTTGGTCTTGAAGATGCAAATGTCAATGTCATCAATGTCACAAGTAACATCCCACTTCCATTTGAAGATAAAATAGATGGATGTCTCCGTTTGAAGGAGAATGAAAGGAGTTTCATTCAGTGGCCAAAGAAGTATTTGGAAAAGTCATCAAACTAGATGATTTTTTATGTTCTTGTCCCAAATATTGATGTTCTTGAAGTTCATTTTGTTCAGAGTATTGACTAGTAATAGCCTCTTTCTATAGTAGTATCCCTTGTCTAGGCAGTATAATTCTATTGGTTTTCTTATACAAGGGTGTTGAACGCTGTTGGGTAACTCCATATCTCATCCTTGTTTTATATGTTGGTTTGAAAGTGATTACTTTATTGGTATTATCTGATAGATATGTTGTATTGCAATCAATAGAAGTGTTTCATAGTTGCTTCACTTCTGTTTTGCGGAGTGTTATACATAGCATAGATATTTTTTTAAACTAAAATTCTTACCCCTTGTCTAGGCAGTTTAATTCTATTGGTTTTCTTATACAAGGGTGTTGAACGCTATTGGGTAACTCCATATCTCATCCTTATTTTATATGCTGGTTTGAAAGTGTTACTTTATCAGTATTATCTGACAGATATGTTGTATTGCAGTCACTAGAAGTGTTTCATAGTTTCTTCACTTCTATTTTGCAGAGTGTTATACATAGCATAGATATTTTTTAAAACTAAAATTCTTACCCCTTGTCTAGGCAGTATAATTCTATTGGTTTTCTTATACAAGGGTGTTGAACGCTATTGGGTAACTCCATACCTCATCCTTATTTTATATGCTAGTTTGAAAGTGATTACTTTATTGGTACTATCTGATAGATATGTTGTATTGCAATCACTAGAAGTGTTTCATAGTTGATTCACTTCTGTTTTGCGGAGTGTTATACATAGCATAGATATTTTTTAAAACTAAAATTCTTACCAAAGTGTTGAATCAATGTGTATGTAATAAAAATTTCTTTTTCCTTTTGCACATTTATAATTATATTGCATGTATTGTTGTTATTGACTGTCCTTGGATGCTTCAACTTTAACATAGGGGCCTTTGGGAATGTTAAGTTGAAAGAAATGGAAATTATGTTATATATGTTACCACCTTGTTTCCTCTTTTACGTATGCTAGTTTAACTTGTTCGCTAATTTATTAATACTGTTGTTATTGATTGCCATTGGATCCTTCAACTTTAACACAGGGACCTTTGGGAGTGTTAAGTTGAAAGAGAAGAAAATTAAGTTTTTACTTTATCTTGCATTTTCACAGTTGTACTATTTGTGTTTCTGGTATTGTTTTAGAAATTTATGCATTGAAGTACCTATATGTTTTTGGTATTACTACTGCTATTATTTACTGTCCTTGGATACTTCAGCATTAACATAGGGACCTTTGGGAGTGTTAAGTTGAAAGAAATGAAAATCATGTTATATATGTTACCACATTCTTTTCTCCTTTACATATGCTAGTTTAACTTGTTCGTTAATTTATTACTACTGCTGTTATTGATTGTACTTGGATGCTTCAACTTTAACACAAGGACCTTTGGGAGTGTTAAGTTGAAAGAAATGAAAATTATGTTATATATGTTACCACATTGTTTTTTCCTTTACGTATGCTAGTTTAACTTGTTCATTAATTTATTACTACTGCTGTTAGTGATTGTCCTTAGATGCTTCAACTTTAACACAGGGACCTTTGGGAGTGTTAAGTTGAAATAAATGACCTTCCTTATATGATGATGATAAAAATTAGAATTATTGTATAGAACACATATGGACTATACCTTGAGAGAGAAGATAAAAGTTTTAGCCTTCGTCTTGTGGGTAAAATGGTTGTTTCCCCACCTTGATTGTACACATCAGTCTTGTGGGTATTGTGTGTGGGTCTTGTGGGTCTTGTCTATCAAACAAGATTTCTTATCCCTTGACTTTAGGCATGTCTACAGGGAGCACAATATGAGTACAGACCGCTTATCCAAAGAAGCACTTAATATGAAGGCTAGTCTTCTCTCCTTCTCAGAACTCTGGGAAGGAGAAATTATTGAGGAAGGCTTGATACAACTCTTTTAATATTTTTTTTTCAGTATTTGTGGCATACTCATGTTTTTCTCTTTTCGAGTATGGGACTCTTTATCCCGTCCTCTTGTATTAGCTGGGGATTTATTCTTGTTTTGATTCCCTGGGGTGTGTTTGTTCTACCCAAGAGGCATCCTGGATAAGCTGTCAAGGCTCATTCTGTTCTCCCTTTGGTAATGCTTTTTCTGTCTTTGAGATTTTGAGTTTTGTGGGTGCAGATTTGTTGGTTCGAGAGTTGGGTTGACAGTTGCTACAAATGAAAATACATTTTTATGTTTTTTTATATATTTTTTGAGGTTGACAGTATTGATCCATGACCTTGTGGTCTATATTTGTCTCACTCTGCCCCTAAATGGGTCATAGCATCAACTGAAAGGATATTTAGTTTTGAAATTGAGGAATCATGCACATTGTTTCCCATGTTTCCCATAAGGCGTTCACTTAATTTTACATGAGGGTTTATGCGTTGGTTTCTGAGTTTTCTGGGAAAGTCTAAAGTATAATGTTGTCTTTTTCTTAGTTGTAAAATGAATTCTGGTAAATTTATGCCACCCGTGGACAATGAAAGGAAATGAACAACCCATGTACCTCATATCTGGGCAGTTTTGGGCCCTATAACAACAAGTTACAACAATAATTAAGCCAATATGTGTATTGTTTTGAAAATTATTGGGTGTGTTTCACCTTCTAGCAACCTCGACATTCAATTTGGGCCATTTTTGTGGATGTGAGGAAGTTATGGGAACAATTTAGGACTATCCATGATGTCCTCCTAGAGTAGACAATGACAATATCTAAGGTATGGAAAAGATTAGAGAAGAAATCATGGCTGCGCTGAGTGGATTTTGGATCTCAATCCCTAAGCCATGAGGCAATAAGTGTAGCTGTTAAAATTTTTGTCCAGTTAGGTGCAGTGGTTTGTGGGCAGAAAGGCCTAAAAAAATTAACTGAATCTAGTTTGAATCTCGTCAAGCTGGGTCTTGATTAGGGACTTTGAGTTTTGTGGGTGGAGAGTTGTTGGGTTGACAGTTGCTGCAAATGCAAATAGATTTTTTTGTTTTTATATATGTTTTGAGGTTGACAGTATTGATCTGTGACTTTGTGGTCTGTATTTGTCTCACTCTACCCTACAATTACCTATCTATCTCTCTCTCAGGTATGTCCATTATTTCGTTAGTGACTTGTTTCCTAAGAGTCAATGCGCAATTGTATTATATATCTGAGTATAGAAATTAAGGAAGGTCTAAACCACATTGTTTTCTTCTATTTTTCCATTTATAATTTTTTTGCATGTTCTTGACTAATTCCGTTCTTACATATCCTAGGTAACTGTAATTGATAGATGTACATAGAGCTGATATATAGTAATCCTAGCTTGGTTTGGAGAAAAATGGGTCATAGATTCAACTGAATGGATATTTAGTTTTTACATTGAGGAATCATGCACATTGTTTCCCATGTTTCCCATAAGGTGTTCACTTAATTTTTCATGAGGGTTTATGGGTTGGTTTTTGAGTTTTCTGGGCAAGTCTAAAGTATGATGTTGTCTTTTTCTTAGTTGTAAAATGAATTCTGGGACATCCATGCCACCTGTGGACAATGAAAGGAAATGAACATCCCCTATACCTCATATCTAGGAAGTTTTGGGCCCTATAACATCAAGTTACAACAATAATTAAGCCAATACGGGTATTTTTTTAAACATTATTGGGTGTGTTTCACCTTTTAGCATCCTTGATATTTAATTTGGGCCATTTTTGTGGATGTGAGGCAGTTATGGGCACAAGTTAGGACTATCCATGATGTCCTCGTATAGTAGACAATGACAATATCTGAGGTATGGAAAAGCTAAGAGAAGAAATCCTAATTGCGTCGAGTGGAGTTTGGACCTCAAGCCCGAATCCATGAGGCAATAAGTGTAGCTATTAAAATTTTTGTCCAGTTAGGTGCAGTGGTTTATGGCCAGAAAAGCCTAAAAAAATTAACTGAATCTAGTTTGAATCTCATCAAGCTAGGTATAGAACCTCGATTAGGGATTTTGAGTTTTATGGGTGTTGTTAGGTCGACAACTACTGCAAATGCAACCCATACCTTATAGATGGTACAAGACAGGTTGTTAGATTTTCAATATTTGAAGAGACCATGTTAGGATCAATGTATTGTTGTTTTTTAGATATTTATTATTTAAGGTGTGTTCTATACTTTGTTATATTTTTATCATTTAGATAGTATTATCTTAGGATATTAACTGAGAGAATAACAAGCATAGCAATCAATCACAAGAGAAAACGAACACAAAGATTTTCCTCAGGGAAACCATAAAGGATAAAACCATGTAACTTCCTCAGAGATAGAATAAGCACCATTGGCAATGATAAAACCCAAATACAGTAAGATGATCTCCAAAAATTGTTCTCTCTCTTATCCCAACTCCTTCTCTCTCACTTATGCGCTATAGCTAAGTGTGAGTGATTGTGTGATAAATAGAGAGGCTCACTCTCTATTTATACTAATTCTTGACTTGAAAATAACTCACTAGGGCTGACTTATCTAGGAGAGTCTAATAACCCTAGTGCCCCGAAACCGTGGGGACTTTGACCCCTGATCAACTAGGAGAGTTAACCTCCATGAATTTACATGACTTGTTTACATTACTGATTCTCTCGATAGGAACATCGGGGACTAATCAAATACAATATATGAAATATACAAGTGAATACATTATGAAGTTACAAATACATCAACACTCCCTCTTAACTAGGAAGGTATTCTCTTGACACAATACATCAGCACAAGTATTCTTCTCTAGATCGTCATCAAAACTGGATCATCACTGGATCATCATCAAAGTTGGATCATCACTGGATCATCATCAAAGCTGGATCATCATTGGATCATTATCAAAGATGGATCATCACTGGATCATCATCATCATCGCTGCTTCCGTTATCTCGATCAACTAGTGCTATCTCTCAATCCTACTCGTCATAGGAAGTTCTACAGAGCCAACCCTTTTTCATGCTAGTTGTATGCCTAGCCTCCATGTAGGTCTTCATCTTCTTCATCTCTTATATCTAACCATGGGAGGAACACATCCAAAATCCATGTCAGAAAGGCTCTCCCAACACTCACATCTGACCATATGAGGAACACATCCAACATACATGTCAGAAAGGATCTGCACTTACATCTGACCATGCGAGGAACACATATAGCATACATGTTAGAAAGGATCTACACTTATATCTGACCATGCGAGGAACACATCCAACATACATGTCAGAATGGCTCTGCACTTACATCTGACCATGCAAGGAACACATCCAACATACATGTTAGAAAGTCTCTACACTTACATCTGACCATGCGAGGAACACATCCAACATACATGTTAGAAAGGCTCTGCACACATCTAGCATACATGTTAGAAAGGCTCTGCACTTACATTTGACCATGCGAGGAACACATCCAACATACATGTCAGAAAGGATCTACACTTACATATGACCATGCGAGGAACACATCAAGCATACATCTCAGAAAGGCTCTGCACTTACATATGACCATACGAGGAACACATCCATCATACAGTCAGAAAGGCTCTGCACTTACATCTGACCATGCGAGGAACATGTCCAACATACATTTCAGAAGGGCTCTTGGACTCACCACTTCCCTTTGGAGGGAACCTCAATCTAGAGAACACCAAGCTTCTCCCTGAAGTACTCAAACTTCACTCTAGCTAATGGCTTGGTCAATACATCAGCTATATGTTCGTTCATTGCAACATACTGGAGCTTCACTACTCCTATTTGCACCATATCCCTGATATAGTGATATTTGATCTCGATATGCTTTGAATTGTCATGGAACACTGGGTTCTCCGACAACTTAAAAAAACTATGGTTGTCGCAATATATACAAGTAGCATCCAACTGGAGATCAAACAAATAAGATAGTAGCTTTCTTAGCCACACTGACTCACAACTAGCTGAACAAGTTGCGACATACTCTGCTTCTGTTGTACTTAGTGCCATGTATAATTTCTTCCTGCTAAACCAAGAGATCACACCTAATCCCATACTGAAAAAACACCGTGAAGTGCTCTTCCTATCAATGGGACTGCCTACCCAATCTGAATCAACATAACCCTCTAGGCCCAATATTCTGATTCTCCTCATACTTGAGCCCATAATCAACTGCACCCTTTAGGTACCTCAGAATATGCTTTGCAGCAATCAAGTGAACATGTATAGGATCTATCAGGAACCGGATCCATGTGTTCACAGCAAAGCAAATATCTGGTTTTGTATTCATCAGGTACATCAAGGACCCAATTATCTGATGATACATCGTAGCATCACTTGAATCTGATGAAGCATCACTTAATAGCTTCAATTTCAATGCCATAGGTGTGGTCATGGCCTTGCAATCCATCATCCCAAACCCCTTCAGTATCTCTACTGCATACTTCCCTTGTCCCAGGGTGATTCATTCCACATTCTGCCACATCTCCATGCTTAGAAAGTAGTGCATCATACCCAAGTCCTTCATCTTGAACTCGGTAGCAAACTTCCTCTTTGTATCATCAATCAACCCATCTACACCTATTACATACAGGTCATCTACATACAATAGGAGTATCACTCGGTTCCCTTCTTCAACCTTGTAGTAAATGTTGGAATGTGCTTTACTCTTGGTAAATCCCAAACTGGATAGGAAGCCATCAGTTCTGTCATACCATGTCCTGGGTGCCTGTTTCAAACTGTACAGGGATTTCTTTAATTTACACACATTATTCTCCCTGTCATGTGTCTCAAAACCGAGTGGCTTCTCCACATACACTTCCTCTTCCACTACACCATTCAAGAAAGCAGTCTTGACATCCATCTGGTGTATCTTCCATTTATTACTACAACCAGAGAAAGTACCGATATGATGGAACTGTATCTGGCCACAGGTGCAAAAGTCTCATCATAATCTACCCCTTCTTTCTGGGAGAAGCCATGAGCCACAAACCTTGCTTTATATTTCTCTATGCTACCATCCGCAGCATGCTTGATCTTGTAGATCCACTTGGAAGTCATGACAGACTTCCCCTCTAGTCTTGGGACAACATCCCATACATCATTCTTCATGATCGACTAGTTCTCCTTGATCATAGCATCCTTCCATTCTTTATTTTCTTTTGATTCTTCATAGTTGGAAGGTTCTTTATCAATGAAGTCACATAATAGGGATACATAGCTGGAGCAAGACCTGGTTCTTTTCTTTTCTCTATGTATTTCTTCTGGAGCCCCATATCTTTCTGCACCTTGGATAGCCTCTCGTACCCATGCAGGTTTGCTCTTATGAGGGTTCTTCTCCTGGGGTGGATCTACAGGTTCCTAGGGTTCTTCCATTTCTCGATCTTCTTCTTGAGTTGCATCGTTTATAGTTGTATTTTGAGTTCTGGGTATTTTTGTTTCTTCAAGGTCTTCAGTAGGTATTTTTTTGGATTTGTTGTAAGCTGAGTCTTCATCAAAAGTTACGTCCCTACTAATGTCGATCTTCTTGAATCCTGGGAAGTATATTCTGTAAGCCTTCAAGCTTTCACTATATCCCACAAATATATGCTTTTTCCCTGAAGGATCTAACTTTGTCCTCTTTTCTTTCAGAATGTGTATGTATACTAGACAACCAAATATTCTGAGATGGCTGAATTCTAGTTTCTTGCTGGAGAATACTTCTTTAGGTGTCTTGTTCTCAAGTACTCTATGTGGAGTATGGTTCTATACATACACATTTGTTCTAGAAGCTTCTACCCATAGATGCATAGGAAGATCTTGATCATGAAGCATTGCCCTTGCAACTTCCATAATCGTTCTATTCTTCCTTTTTGCAACCCCATTATGTTGTGGATTATATGGAGTGGTTAACTCCCTCTTGATCCCTAAATCTATGAATACTTCTTTGAATTCATTTGATGTGAATTCTTTGCCATTGTCTAATTGAAAGGTCTTGATTTTCTTTTCTGTATGATTCTCAATCAAGGCTTTGAACTCTTTGAACTTGCTGAATACTTCATCCTTGTTTTTCATGAAGCATATCTGTGTCTTCCTAGAAAAATCATCAATGAAAGAGACATAGTATGCATACCTTCTTAATGAGTTGGATGACATCGGACCACATACATCAGAGTGAATGATTTCCATGATTCCTTTTGCCTTGCTTTTTCTACTTGGAAATGTCTTCTCTGTGTTCTTTCCTTTCGCACATCCTTTGCAAACACCTTCATGTTTTTCCTGCATTTCTGGAAGTCCTTCAATAGCTTTGCTTGCGAGAGGCAGTGCCCTATAGTGCACATGTGCAAGACTTCTATGCTAAAGTTCATTTGGATCTACCAAGTCATGGACCAAATGGCTCTACCGAGTCATGGACCAAATCGTCTTCTGGTTGGCCCTTCAATTTGTATAGTCCTCCTTCTTGTTCTTCGATTACAACTACATCATCTATAGTCTTTCCTTTTGGCCACATGAGAACATGACCATCTATAAATGCAACCCTCATTCCTCTTGCATCCATTTCTAATATGGAGATGAGATTCTTCTTCAGTCCTAGTACAAACAAGACATCCTTCATCTTCATATACTTTCCAGAGTCTAGCTTGTATGAGGATCCACCACTACCTTTTATGGGATATTAGTAGTCATCCCCAAGTTTTACCCTGTGGGGTGAATCACAGATAGTTTCACAAAAGATTCCTTGAATCCTGTCATGTGTTTGGAATCCCCACTATCAATAAGCCAATATTTGCTTCTATGTGTGACAGTTCCCGTGAGTGCAGAGATTAGAACATATTCTTCATCACTTGAAGAGTCTTTACTTTCATGTTTGACTCTCTTCCTGGGAGGATCATCATCTTCTGCAGTGCGAGCATGATGTCTTGTTTTGTAGTTTTTCTTCTTTTTCCTAGAAAAATTTATAGCAAATTTTCTTCTCTCATCACATGTAGCATCTGAGTTTGGATAGATCCTTGCTTGGTCTTCCAGAGTTATCTTTCTGGTGAAAATTCTTACCTTGGTGATGATGATTGTCCCTTATGCTTTTCTTGGAGTGTAATGTGAGAGATTGATCTTCATTTCCCATATTTTCTTCTCGAGATACTATTCGAGCTTCTTATTGTGACCATAGGCTTCCCACAGCCTACTAAACTAGATTAGCTTCTTTCTGGCACAGATTTCTTGGATGAAAGAATCCCATGACCTAGGGAGACCATTCAAGGTTGTCATCACAATTTCTGCATTCTCTACTTCTTCATCCACTCCTTCAAGTTGTTCCTTGATTTGAGAACCCTTGTGAAGTATGACTATATGGTCTCTTGATTATGGATCTTTACATTCTTTAACTGGTTCCTTAAATTCATCTTTTGATTAATGTTCTTCCCTTCAAATAGCTTGGCCAGGGCATCAAACATTGCTTTAGGTGTCTTAGGGAGGACACCTGTGGTATGAGGTGATCCTTGATTGAATCGGAAACAATCGTCTTATCCATGACCAATTTGTTTTTGTGTAAAGACTTAGCCTCATTTCTCTCTGGAACTGGAACCTCTTCACTGATGTAAGAGTCCAACTCATTTTCTTCTAGGACCAGGCAGATCCTATATTTCCAGGCTCAGAAGTTATCAGCTCCCTCAAGCTTTTTATCAAGCTTGGTGTGATGAGACATCTTAACTGAGAACCTCAAATGGAAATAAAAAATATTTAGATCTTACCAGTTAGAGAAGCTGAAAATTGGATCTAGAGCTGATCTTCTGCAATGCTGGTTTTCTGGTTCCATGTAGATTAGGGTTTCACTTTCCTGGAGTTCTACGCAACCAAAAACCTTGATTTTTGTCTCTAAGATTCGATTTTGATGACGAGAGCAATCCTAGCTTGGGCTCACTCAAAAATTATCCTTCAGTAAAAATCCCTACTTTCCCAATGCAGTGGTAGGTCAAAAAACATAAAGTGCTTAGAATCAGATTATGCTTCGACAGAAAGATGCGCCCTTCAGTGGAGGTTTAGCCTAGGATCCTTTTGTTGATGGATTATGGAGAGAGACCCAATGTTACAGAGAGAAATTCCTATGGCTTGGGGTACCACAACAGATAGCTTGACTCCAGAAATCAATCCTTTCCAATATGCAATAGAAATTAAATATCTAACACTAAAGGATCAGACCTCATACCTTATTCCGGACGGTTGAAGTAGATCCCCATTGAGCTTTCCAACTTTAGCTTGAATTGATATAGATTACTTCCTCAACAACAAGTAAACAATACAAGCATACTATATATCTTGGTGTTAGATCTATTCTAGCATATATAATCAACAATGTATAAACATTTGAAAACATCCATTGATAAAATATTCATTCAAACATACATTATTGGACAGGAAAAGATATTTCTATTAATATAAAATTAGAGATTACAATGGATACAACCTCTGTCAGCATGTCTGCGAATCGGAGAAACTGAATCCCCCACTTGGGCCTCCACCACCTCAATCCTCCATCTCTCGATAGCAAGCTCACAAGAAAAAGGCAAGCTTGGGAAGAACACAAAAGTGATCCAAGGGAGAAAGGGATGCAGACTCAAGCATAAGTTCCGGCAACAATGGACTATAGTTTCTTTGCTCTCAATTCTCTCATATGCCTTCAATGTACCATAGAGTTCCTTATGCTTTTCAAAGGGGTAATGAAAGGTTGGATCCGAGCGATCTCAAGGCATAGGGAAGGCCAGGAGTCAAGTGAGTCGGACCCATGTCAAGGAAAAGTCCAAAATTATTTGGGTTATGCACACATCCCAATGTACATAGTTTTAGGGGTCAAACCCATGTATACACGCGATTAGGGGTTTAAAATTCGCGTATTTCATTTTTCACATGTTTTTAGGGATGGTCTAGGAAACATAAAAGGACAAAAAATGGTCCAAGGGGTCTAAGGAGTTTGCAGAGGGACAGGGGAAGGCCATACAAGTGTGATTCACCTGGAGTGGTAAAATCAGCTATAACATATGACCCTTAATGTGTGAGGTCAGAGGAGTCATACGATGACCGAAATACATTATAAGTCCATGCCAGAAGTGGAGCGATGAAGAATCCCAAATGGAAGACAAGCCACCCAAACAGCATAGTACAATGATACAACTCTG
Source organism: Pseudotsuga menziesii (assembly GCA_001517045.1). Classification (NCBI taxonomy): domain Eukaryota; kingdom Viridiplantae; phylum Streptophyta; class Pinopsida; order Pinales; family Pinaceae; genus Pseudotsuga; species Pseudotsuga menziesii. The sequence continues at coordinate 76,586 of LPNX010197781.1, read as the reverse complement.
CACATACTGCAAATAGATATAGAAGTCCCGAATACATAAGAGTACAATGGCCATGAATAGGCATGATACAAGATATCACATAAGTGGTCATCGCCACGTACAATATACATAGATCAGAATCTCCATGATGAAGATATACAAAGGACCATGATCTCCATAATGACTAAAGATATACAATAGATCAAGATCTCCATAATGGCTAGAAATGTCTGACATATACCGGAATCAAGTCACGAGAGCTGAAATCTCATGAACACCGGCATGATCAAGGAGGTAGCATATAAGAGATGCCACCAATCTAGAAGGTCTTCTACACAAACTGCTACGAGTACATGTCCTAGTATGTGAATAGAGGTGTCGAGGTTGAACATAGTAGTCTATCGTCTAATTACCGGTCATTGATGTATATCGTTAACAGACGTCAGATCACCCTCCGATAATGAAAATGGGAATCAAGGTACTAGAGTGCAAACTAACAAGTGTGAATAAATGTGTTGAGTTCGAACACTTGAGAGGATCCATCGATCAGGGAACATTGATGTATTCCCATAGACTGTCGATAGCAAGAGAACCTGCCACTGATGACTGCAAGTCTCAAGGCACTCAAAATGACTCTATATTCCAATCCTAGAATAAATGATCTGAAGTCGATGGGATGAAATCTGTTGGAAGGAGGGCATTAAGGCATCCCCCATCATCCAACATGAGGTACTCAGCAAAGCTGTATAATGTGGAAGGACTCGATCATAAGGCGCACAAACCAATATCTGTACCAGAAATGGCCGACATGCAAAGTCAAGATAACTGAGGAATGGCCGACTCAGGCATCAACTTCCTTCGAACAAGAGCATAACGACAAATGGTGACTGAATAAAGGAAGCATAGACTCGATATACAAACTGGGACATCTTTGCGACACAGGAGGCATCGACAGAGGCTCCATGGGGACTGGAAGCTTAACCAGTCGGTGGAGATAAACTCAAATAAATGAGTACAGCTCCTAAAGTCAAACTATAAACCCAACCAATGGATGTGATAGACAGTGCTCTGTTCAAAGGCGACATGACTCGACAGCTTCCAAAGATAACATATTTCCTTGTCTGGATTTTTGGTTTTTTGATTTTTTTTGGACTTTTTCAAATATTTAAAAGCTTGAAAAAGAATAAAATTGCTTTATAGTTATAGACTAGGAGGAGACGAGTGTCATAAGGGAAAACAAACTAGTTCCAAGCAGTGGAACATACCTATGCTCAATGCAAGGATACATGTGTAGGATATCGACACTCGGGGGAAAATCCCCTCTCGGTAAAAAGGGAATCAAGCTGCAAAGGATATATAAAATGGCTCTGCATGGCTAGACATGAGACAAGCTTGGGCTATATGGCTGAAGCGTAATGTCAGGGAAGCCGACATAAAGCTCAATAAGGCAGGAAAAGCTCATGATAATGCAATTACAACTTGACATAAGGGAGTCCTGAGGGAAATATGCCAACAAAAGATCAAGAGGAGTATGAGGCTCTTGCAAAATGTCATGGCAGTACTATACAACGGATTCCCACACCCTAAAGGACAAAACATCAGCATGGGCACCAAATGCAAATAAGGCGCTAACTAGGGTACCCATGTAAGGTCAAGCTCTACCACTTATACCATGCCACTTCTAAAACAACAAGAAGGTTCCGTGACATAGTAGAGTGGGTTCATACCTAAGGCTATGATGAAACGGTCATAAGGTCATGAAAAATACACACGGTGATGAAACCTAACCTATATGCCAGTTTCGACATGATACCTAAGATTGACACGAACGGGTCAATCCAACGGCTGAAACGACACTCAAAAAGGTCCCCTACATCATGAATTAGGTCAAAAACGGTCCAAAATGATTAGAAATTGTTGAAACTATAGGAAAGGGGTTAAAAATTTTCAAAAATTTGAAAAATTTCTATAAATAGTAAAAAATTCAAAACTATATAAAACATTTGAAATTTTTACCCAAATGAGCTTAGATTTTCAACAGCAAATTCCAAGAGATCCAGCCAGTGGAATCCACTACCGTTTCTTCCATGTACTTACCCATGCTCTTCTCTTTCATTTTAATGCAATTTTTATCAAATTCCATGGTCATTTGTGTTAGAATAATCAACCCATAGTTTACCCACTTAGACATTAATTCCATTATTTTTGTCTTATTTGCCTAGTTCATGTGTCCCACCTTGTGCAAGTTGCTATTTGCCTATCCATAGAGGTCAAACTTGACCCATTTGACTCATGTAGCACATGGGAGAGCTAAAGGAATCAATTCTACTTTATTTCTGGCCTCCTAGTTTCCCTTCTACTTTTTTTGCTTTATTGCCTGCTTTTTTAGTGTTTTAAGGCAAAAGGAAAAGCTAGACTAGGTGAGGTTGACTTGTTTTTTTTCCTACACATCCTCCTCTCTTTTCTCCATGCAAAATCATGTATGAGCTACCATTTCACCACTCTTTAGCTTGCCTATTCCTTTTTGCCAATTCGTGAGCTCCATGACAGATTTGGGATCAGCTTTTTACACCTATGGGGGATTTGCTTATTTTTAGTAAGCCTGCTTTATGCTAGATTTGGATTCCTCCTCATGAATTCGATTTATTGATGTATTCTATTTATTCAGCAACCTATGTTATTACAGGGTTGGCTATTGTACACTCAGTTAATACAATTTAGTGTTACAGCTCCATATTCAGTCTCTCTTGTTAGTAATTTTACATGATCAATTGATAATTGTTGTGAGTAAAATTAATATATTGCTGGCCTTAATTTTCACATGGTATCAGAGCCATTGTAGGTTGTTTCTCTCCTTCAAAAATTTTTTTGCAGGTTCGACATCAAGACTGGGAGCCTTCTACTGACAGCCGGGACAGATTTTCTAAAGCTATGGATTCACATAAAGCTATCTTGACTCCTTTCAATTTCTTTGAATGGAAATAAGGGATGGAGATCCTGTTGAGAGAGAAAGGCCTATACAGGGTGACTATGGCAACAGAAACATAGCCCAATGCAGCTGCAAAGAAGATCAAATGGCACAATCAGAGAGATGAGGCTTATGGCCTCCTGTGTCTCAGTATTTCCCGAGACCTCCTTTTCCATCTCGATGGATTAACATCACCGGATCAAGTATGGGAGAAGCTTGCTGATCTTTTTGGAAAGACAGATGAGATGAGGGGGCATCAGATCGAAATGAGCTGATTTCTATGAGTCCCAGTAGCTTTGAATCCCTGCAGCTATATTTCTCCAAGTTCAAAGCACTAGTTTTGCAACTGAAGTAGTGTGGTATCGAAAAGAAAGATGATCAGCTCGTATTGGCCATCCTCTCGAAGCTAGGACCTGACAACTCAGTCTTTGTTTCGACCTTCTATGCCACAAAACTCACAGCTCGAACCTAGAAGATGCCTAGCCTTGCAGATTTCATGGAATCTCTCACACAAGAACAAGACAAGCTGGTGATGATGGGCACCATCAAACCATCCAAAGATCAATATTTGATTGCTGGAGATTCGAAGGTGGATTCAAAAAGCAAAAAGAAAGCTAAAAAGCCACCTGAGCAAAAGAGAGACACAAAACAGTCTCCGGAGGATCTACAAGGTCCCAAGAAGAATAACCAGAAGAAGAAAAACAAAGGTGAAATGAACAAGTGTGCATACTGTAATAAGGAAAATCACACTGAAAGCTCTTGTATGAAAAAGCAGATTGATATGCTGACCCAACTCCTGGAGAAGAATGGAATCTCCCTTCCAGAAAGCTCAAAGAAGAGAGAAGGAGGATCAAGTTCAGATGACAGAGAGAGAGTTCATGCATTGGTTGCTGGCACATCAAGCTCACCCAGTTTTATCATTGATTCTAGAGCTTCAAGACACATGGTTTCGACTAAGGAGGCCTTCTCCTCACTGGACAAGTCGAAAGGACCATCTATTGTACTTGGAGATGACTCTCTCACTGAAATTTTGGGCAAAGGGAGGATTGATCTTGATCATGGTCAGTTCAACAATGTGCTGTATGTCCCTAGTCTCGCCTCCAACCTTCTATCAGTGTACCAGATGACCCACACTGGGTCTCCTAAGAAATTCATATTCTCCCCTGATGAAGTTGAGATCACAGAGATCTCAAGTGGTAGAGTCATTGCAAAAGGAGTTGCAAATCATGCTCAAAAGGTATACATGTTCTCACACTTCCTACCTTACTCAAACCCCTCTGCTCTTCTGATCCATGCTAATGAAGCTAGCAAGCTATGGCATGAAAGATTTGGCCATCTAAATTACAAGTATCTGTCTGATCTTAGTGAGAAAGAAATGGTCATAGGGTTGCCCAAGATTAAATTTTCCAAAGGAGTCTGCCAAGGTTGTATGCTAGGAAAACACCCAGAGCACAAATTTGAGAGAGCTAGTCATGAGAGAACCTCTGTACCCCTCTAGCTGATTCACAATGATGTTTCTGGTCCATTCCCTCATATGTCCATGAGTCAGGACAAATATGCATTCACCTTTATTGATGACTTTTCCAGGTATTGCTGGGTTTACTTCCTGAAACACAAGTCTGAAGTTTTTGGCCTATTCAAAGTCTTTAAGGCTTTGGTTGAGAACCAGTTTGGGAGGAAACTCAAGGTCCTCAGATCTGACAATGGTGGTGAGTATGTCAAGTCTGATTTTATTAACTATTGTGCAGATGCAGGTATTCAGATGCAGCATTCTATCCCTTACACACCACAGCAAAATGGTGTTGCTGAGAGAAAGAACAGATCACTGAAGGAGATGGCAACATGCATGATGGAGGCCAAAAATTTGCCACCAAAGTACTGGGATGAAGCTATCAACTGTGCAGCCTATATCCAAAATAGGGTGCCTCACAAACATCTTGATGGTATGACTCCCTTTGAAGCATGGAGTGGGCACAAGCCAGATGTGACCCATTTCAGGATTTTTGGCTCAAAGGCTTGGGCTAGGATTCCAACAGAGAAGAGGAAGGCTTTGCAGCCCCAAATCCAAGAGTGTCTTTTTGTTGGATACTATGAAGATTCAAAATGGTACAAGTTGATAAATTTGAGCACAAACAAAGCCTTCATTGAAAGGTGTGTTCAGTTTGAAGAAGAACCCCTTGCAGCAGTGGAAGTTGGTGAAGCCTCTTCACCACCTGAACCTCAAGAAGTAAGTAAAGAGTTTGTTGAACATGCTGATTCTGATTTGTCTGATGGAGATGAGTTTATTGCAGACCCAAATAGCCCCACAAGACCAAAATGGGCAGCCAAGACACTACATGCAGTAGGTGAGCTAGCTGGGGATCCCAATGACCCAAGGAGGACTAGATCTCAATTTGAGAGTGGTCTGTGCATGAAGGATCATATGTTTGCTGAAAAATGTTATTTGATGGTGGAGTCTAATCCTCAAACATATGAAGAAGCAGCAGGAGATCCAATATGGCAAGCTTCCATGAAGGAGGAGTTCAGCTCACTCCAGAAGAGCAACACATGGGAGCTAGTGGATCTTCCTCCAGGAAGAAAGTTAGTCCAGTGTAAGTGGGTCTATAAGACCAAATTTGCTGCTGATGGTTCACCATTGAAGTACAAGGTTATATTGGTAGCTAAAGGCTACTCACAGGTTCATGGCATAGATTACAATGAGACCTTTGCCCCAGTGGAAAAGATGGATTCCGTCAGGCTAGCTCTAGCCATTGCAGCCTCAGGGCAATGGGAGGTACATCACATGGATGTAAAATGTGCCTTCCTGAATGGAGATCTCACTGAGGAGATATATATGCAGCAGCCTCAAGGTTTTTCTACTAACCCTTCTCTTGTGTGCAGGTTGAGAAAGTCATTGTATGGGCTAAAGCAAGCCCCCAGGGCTTGGTATGCCAAGATCGATAGCTTTTTGCTATCACTAAATTTTGTTCGGTGCAAATCAGATCCAAATGTCTATTTGAAGTTAGTTAATGGTTCATTAATGATCATTGTGTTATATGTTGATGACCTCCTCATTACAGGAAGCTCACAGGCTGAGATTGCTTCCTTAAAAGGAGCTATGAACCAAGCCTTCTCCATGACAGATTTGAGGCTCTTAAGTCAATTTTTGGGGCTTGAGATCTCTCAAACCAAAGCTGGAATCAAGGTGCACCAGTCCAAATATGCCTTGGACTTGCTGAAAAAATTCAGAATGCAAGATTGCAAAGCAAGCAAAAATCCTTTCCTTTCAGGAGTGAAGCTGGAAGAAGATGATTCTCCACCGATGGTAAAAAATACACTATATAGGCAATTGATTGGATGTTTGTTGTATCTGACACGTAATCGAACTGATCTTTGTTATGTAGTAAGTGTGGCTTCTAGATACATGGATCAACCTCATGAGATCCATTGGAAAGCAGCCAAAAGGATCCTTAACTTTGTTCAGGGAACAAGGACACATGGGATCTTCTATAAAGCAAAATCTGATCTTGAGTTGATTGGATTTACTGACAGTGATTGGGCAGGTGATAGCATAGACAAAAATTCCACATCAGGATATGTTTTCATGCTTGCAGAAGGGCCAATCAGCTGGTCAAGCAAGAAACAGAGTGCCATTGCACTCTCATCTACAGAAGCAGAGTACAAAGGAGTTGTTAATGCAACAACTCAATGTTTATGGTTGCAGGGTTTACTTGGAGAGTGTGGCTTCGAACCTGAGTACTCAAATACCATCTACTGTGATAACTAGAGTACCATTCAAATCTGCAAGGATCCAATTCATAAGCAGAGAACCAGACACATTGAGATTCACATGCACTACATCAGAGAGCTTGTGCATGATGGCACCATTCACCTACTCTTTTGTTCATCTTCAGAACAAGTAGCTGATATCTTCACCAAAGCATTTTGTGAGAAGACCTTTAGCAATCTCAAATCACTGCTGGGGATTGCTGATCATGTTGTAAAAGCATGAGTGGAGACAAGATTCTACAATTTTGTTTTACAGTCCATGTTTAAGGGAGGATTTTCCCAAGTTGGTTTTGCCTCTTTCCTTGTTTAAATGGACATGCAGTATGTAAAGGGTGACTAAGCCTTGTTGCTAGGCCCTATATTTTTCTGATATATTACTCATAAGTCAGGCTTAAGGGGGGGTGTTATAATAATCAACCCATAGTTTACCCACTTAGACATTAATTCCATTATTTTTGTCTTATTTTCCTAGTTCATGTGTCCCACCTTGTACAAGTTGCTATTTGCCTATCCATAGAGGTCAAACTTGACCCATTTGACTCATGTAGCACATGGGAGAGCTAAAGGAATCAATTTTGCTTTATTCTTGGCCTCCTAGGCACCCTTCTGCTTTTTCTGCTTTATTGCCTGCTTTTTCAGTGTTTTAAGGCAAAAGGAAAAGCTCGACTAGGTGAGGTTGACTTGTTTTTTGTCCTACACATCCTCCTCTCTTTTCTCCATGAAAAAGAATGTATGAGCTGCCATTTCACCACTCTTTAGCTTGCCTATTCCTTTTTTCCAATTCGTGAGCTCCATGACAGATTTGGGATCAGCTTTTTACACCTATGGGGGATTTGCTTATTTTTAGTAAGCCTGCTCTATGCTAGATTTGGATGCCTCCTCATGAATTCAATTTCTTGATGTATTCTATTTATTCAGCAACCTATGTTATTACAGGGTTGGCTATTGTACACTCAGTTAATACAATTTAGTGTTACAGCTCCATATTCAGTCTCTCTTGTTAGCAATTTTGCATGATCAATTGATAATTGTTGTGAGTAAAATTAATCTATTGCTGGCCTTAATTTCCACAATTTGAGGTTTCTAGGCTAAACTAAAAAGGGCACTACATCCCAAGCAGAAATCGAGGTTTTTTGCGCGTATAGGGCTAGATATACGCAGAAAATGCCCCCACAGTCGCGTACATACGCGGCTGTTTGGAAAACAGTCGCGTATGAGGCCGTGCATAAGGTTTTTCAAGTAATCTAATGGGAAAACTTACAATTTTTTGTGTAGGATGGTCCTAGAGTGGAGAGAGTGTGAACATGGTGAGGTAGAGGAGGCAGTAAGGGCTGATTTGATGGCTCAACAAGCTCTACGTGCATGTGGACTCTATAAGTTTTGGTGTCTTGGTGGTTTGAGGGACAAACCAAGACTATTGTAGATGCTGGTGGATTACTGGGATCCAGATTCTGAGTCCTTCCAGATAGATGAGATGTCCCTCACTATAGAGGTGGAGGACATATACTCCATTAACGGGCTTTCCCGACAGGGGGAAGTAGTGAACCTTCATTCTCGTGGTGGGCCAGGAGGTGGCCTAACTATCGATGAGTACATTGTGGTGTACTGCTATCCAGACACAGAGAAGGTGGGGAGTCAGGTCACTACCAACGCTATACAGGTGCTGGGCCTAAAGGCCATACTATTGACATTGGGTAGGATAGTAGGCTTGGAATCACTCCACTAGGCCTCGCGGCCTCTGATGTTCTATGTAGTGGAGTGCATGAGACCCACGGTTTATGACTGGATTACTACACTACTGAGCAACATGAAACATTAGCTCAGTGAGTGTAAGGTGGGCAGAGTGCAGAACTTCGAGTTTAGCAGTATATTGAGCACGTTTTTCTTCAAGCATGTTCCAGGATTGAGCCCCAGAGTTGACGTTCCTCTTCACAGGGTTTGAGACCTAGCCCAATGGCGTTGGTCAGATGCGATGTGCATACTGGGGGGAGGTAGGGTTTCCAACCCCTATCCAGCTGAGTTCTTTCTGTGGTGGTGACGACAGATAGTTGCCATAGATGACTACCCCTATGCGGGGATTGATTTCCGGGGGACCTGAACATGCCGCTACCACCAGGATCGGCATATGGCGATATAGGTAAAGAATCTCAACCATTTCTTTTAAATTTTTGTGTTATTTAATTTTTTTGTGTTTTTATATTATATGGAATCAAAAGACAAATTTTTGCATGACAATACATACTGACATCTACCATTTGTATACAGATGTGGGACCACGGCGGCCGGAAGGGTTCCCTCGTCAAAAACAGAGGGGAAGAAAAGATGATATCACGGGTGTGGATGCGGAGCAAACGCTCCAGAGCATTCATACCAATTTTGTTAGGTTGACACACAGGGTTCCCATGGCACAAGTCGAGGACTTTCCTGAGACTATGCAGTGCCAGGTGGTGGGAGTACCACGAGCATGGGTGTAATTATTCCAATGGCTAGCTAGAGCCGTAGTGACCTTCCATGATCACAACCCCCCTAATCCTCCACAGGATTAGATACCTGGGAGTTTATACATTTTGTACTACCGTGTATTATATGTTGGTGGCTCGAGAGCCCCAATTTTGTATCATGACACTATGTATTACCACATTTTGGATGTTATATAAAAAGTTTTATAGTGATCAGTTTATTTATTTACATGTGTAAAAATTTGTGTTTGTGATGAATTTATTGTGTATGAAACAAATGCCAATCTAACATGTTGTTAGCATATCAGTCAGCAACTTGGTTATTAATTCTTGGAATGTGTATGTATGTTATATTGTCAAATTACTGTTCTAATAATATCACATGTAAGAACCTTCTTAATAACGTTAGATCTCTAACATGGTACAAACCATTAAGCTGTGACATTACTAACTCCGAATCAAGACGTACCTCAAGAGAGAGAAGGCCATGAGAAATGGCATCCTGTAGAAGCTCAATAACAGCACTATATTCAGCAACATTGTTTGAAGATGGCCGCAAACATACGCCTCCTGAAGATAGTACCTGACCCATAGGAGTATAAATCACCCAAGCAGCAGAGGTTGAGTGTTGAGTGTGATGGTTCGCACCATCTGCAAATCCTACGTAGGTGGAAGATTCCCTTGACATCTGCTAAAAGAAATGGAAACTAATCACAAGCCCAATCACTATAAGAAAAATACCTAACTATGCAAAACTGTACAATAATATACAATAACTAGCCTTGACTGAAAATCATGCATAGTACTTCTTGAGATAGAGCCCATTTCTAGGCTCCACCAATGCCATTCCCTCATAATCCACTAACTCATAAGCACCCTTCTCTAAGACACGTTTGACGATGTAAGGAGCCCGCCACATGGGGTTAAACTTTCTTGCCCCCAAGGGTTCTTTCGGTTGATCCCACAAAAGGACCAAGTCTCCCTCACTAAACCTCCTTAGAAGGACAGACTTATAGTACTGGACCTTTACGCGAAGTTTTTTTACTTCTAGAGCCACCAAGGCATCTCAACGTTGCTCATCAAGTTGCTCAAGGTAGACCAAATGCTCCTCCAATGGTGAAGTGTCTGGTAAGAGTTCTACGGCTAGCTTCAAAGAAGGAATCTCACATTCAACCGGAAATATTGACTCCACTCCATGTACAACTTGATATGGAGAAAAACCCATGGCAGTCTTAACAGTGGTTCTATATGCCCACAAAGCAGGATATAACATGATGTGCCAATTATTCTTGCTCTGTGTGACGGTTCATTGGAGAATGGATTTGAGTGATTTATTCACTGCTTCTACCTATCCATTCACTTGAGGGTAGTAAGAGGAGGAATGCTCTTTCTTGTACCCTAACTTTGATGCCAACTCTTCCATCATACGATTCTGAAAGTGCAAGCCATGGTCAATGACAAGCTCTTTTGGAATTCTGAACCAAGTAATAATCTAGTTGAACACGAAGTGCGTGGTTGTCTCACTGTTGGATTTAACTGTAGGCATAGCCTCAGCCCATTTCGTGAAGTAATCAGCAGCCACTATGATATGATGATGCCCCCTAGCTGAGGCTGGGTTGCAATCCATAAAATAAAGCCCCTACTTGGTGAAGGGATCGGCGGTGATGATGGGATGTAACGGGGTAGGTTTTGAGCGCATATTATGTGTGAACACTTGGCAAGGGTGGCACCTCTTGACCGCATCTACACAATCCTGAAAGATCGATGGACAGAAATAACCCGCTCTTAATATTTTTGGGTTGTAGAAAGCCCAGATAAATGACCACCACACACCCCTCTGTGGAAATCATTCAGTACTACCTCAGCCTCTTCATGAGTTAAACAATGTCATAAAATGGAATCTACCCCACGGCGCTACAAAGTGTTATCCACTATGAGGTAATTCTTAGACATGTGACGTAATCGTCGTCATTCATCCCATGAGAGGTGAGTAGGGACCTTCAATGTTTGTAAATATATAATGGTATCCCCATACCATGGGTCTAAAGTTGAGATTAAGAAGATGTGTTCATCGACAAATGCATATTCACAAACCAACTCCTCGGCCTCACTTGGGAAATCCAATATAAGCTCTGCAAAAATTAAAGACTTCTTCGATTTTACTGAAACAAATTCGAGATTGAATTCTTGTAGGATGACAATCCATTTATTATATTTTCCCCCAATCATCCTTCGAGTGAGGATGAATTGAAATGGATTGACATGGGCTACAACCAAGGTCTGGTGAAGGAGAATATAATGTCTCAACCATTGAACCGCATGTACAGTAGCTAAAGCAAGCTTCTCGACATGAGAATAATGAATCTCTGCATCAATAAGGTTTTGGCTCAGATAATATATGACATGCTCTTGGAGCTCCTCATCCTCCTGAACCAAAAATATACCAATCGTCTCCATGGATGTGGCCACATAAAGTAGAAAATCACGGCTATAGTCTGGGGGACTAATCACCAAGGCCGATGCTAGGGCTTGCTTTAGCGCATCAAAGGAATCCTGGGCTCGCTCATCCCAACAAAAGGTGGTGTCCTTCTTCAATAGATGCATGAAGCCTCTAGTCAAATTGGCAAAATTGACCACAAATCTCCGTAAGAAGTTTTCCATGCCTTGCAAACATTGAAGATGACGAATATTCTTCGGGGGAGACAACTGAAGTATTTCCTTAACCTTCAAAGGGTCGACTCTTATACCCTCTTTAGAAATGATGAATCCTAACAAGTGACCTAACTTCACACAAAATATGCACTTATGAGGATTTAACCTAACCAAATAATGGCCGCACCTTTCGAATACCAATCTCAAGTGATAGGAATGACACATTCTCATACGAGAATGAGCAGCAAGGTCATCCAAAAATACTTTGATAATTGACTTGAGATCGTGGAAGATCAAGGTCATTGCCCACTGAAAAGTAGCTCCGGTGTTCTTGAGGCCAAAAGGCATTTTTTGATATGCAAACGTTCCCCAAGGACAAATAAATGTAGTATTATGTTGGTCCTCAGGTTTAATTTGTATTTGATTATATCCGGAAAAACCATCCATGAAGGAAAAAACCTCGCTACCCGCACACTCATCCAAAATTTGATCAATAAATGGTGTGGGAAAATTGTCCTTAGGACAGGCATGATTCAAATTACGGAAATCAGTACATATGCAGATCACTCCCTACTTCTTATCCACCAGAGTGGGGTTTGAAACCCACTCCATCAAGGGAACAGGATAGATAAAACCAACTTTCAACAGTTTCTCTATCTTTGCCTTAATCGCGGGTGCTTTCCTAGGATTCACCGCACGCAAGCGTTGTCGAACAGGATTAGCATTGGGATAAGTCTTAATCTCGTGTTCGATAATACGAGGGTTGATACCTGGAATTTCGTCGTAAGACCAAGCAAAGATATCATAGAATTATTTAAATAGCTCGGTGTATTCTTGAATCTCAGCATGGGAACATTCTGCCCCAATATAGACATTCTCTATCCTTCCAGGATCGCGAGAGATATTGATAGGAATCGTTGAAGATATGTTTGCCATGTTTCCATCGGCCATTGGACTAGGAGAGCTTAATGGAACCATAGGACTACCAACTCTCTCACTAAGAACCGCCCTAAAATCCTCACGCTCCAAGCGATCAAGCTCGGGAAGAAAGTAAGATCTCTAATGGAGTTCCTCCCATGGTGGCTCAACTCCCGACATAGCCTCAATAATCGCTTCATCTGAAGGGAAAAAATTATCAAGGTAGTCGTGCGCATGAGAAGACTGCACTGCCCATGCTGGTAGCACGTAAGGGTCCTCCTCCTCCATCTGCGAATAGGAAGGACTGGGCTCTGCAACACACTCAAGATTAGATTGATAATCTATCATAGTTGTAGGCAACATCACATTCATCATGATGGGCTCACTCAGAGTACTCGGTGTGGGAAGAATCCAAGGATCTTCCATGTGACTCGTGTGAAAGGACACCGATCTCATAGATGTCGAAGCCTCACCGGAACTAGACCCTATCATAAGGATCAGTGCAGGACAACTAAATCTTCCCATGATGGATGGATACATGCCTACACCCACACTCCCAGTTTCCAGCTGTGAGTGTTCAATGATCAGGATCGAAGCTCCCGAAGATGCAGTAACAGAGAGATTCTTGAATGTCGTTTGATCAATTGTGACTATCTTCTTGTTAAATGGAAAGCATAAAACACGAAATAGGGAAGAATAAATGTCTTGCATACTGTACATCCAATTCCTACCCATCAAGATATTGTAGTCAAGGGGCGCATCAACCACCTCAACCTCTATCGCAACAGTCTTCCCTCCCAAACAGACCTTAAGGGAAGGAAGGATGCCGTGTGGCCTAAACGATCTCCCATCGAAAGCAGTTAACATGGTCGCTGATTTAGATAGCTCAAGGGAACCTAAACCCTTCCAACATGATAAATATATCACAGAAGCAGCAACTCCTTCATCCATCACAGTGCGCTTGACTGTCATATTAAGACATTCGACGTGAATCAAAAGAGACACATAATAAGGCAAGCGAGACTGAAGTCCTGCAGTTTCAAATTTAATCACAGAGGAAGAATCATCATCATTCACACCTAGGGAAGAAAGAAAATCCTTCCTTTGCAAAGGACAACTCTGAAGCACTTCCAATGCAAACATCGCACAAGGAGTGTGGCCCGAATCCTTGACAACTGAACAGTTCTGGGTAGCTTGGGCATTAGGATTGTGCCTTGAACTCTTAAGGACTCCCTTAGGAATGTGAGGTATAGCTTCAGGTTTATCCATAGGTTTCTCAATATGCAAAGGAAACCCTGGTGGATCAGGTTCCTTTCCTGGGCTGGGTTGTGACAAACCATAGTCCTTCGCACGGGTTACAACTTTTGCAGCATGGACCATGTTAATGCAACCATGAACACTACCCTCCGGCAGATATTTATCACCACCAGACTGATCATGGGTCCTCGATTTCATATTTTTATTGTGAGGTAAAGGGTTAGTTATCACAGTTGGGCCCTGTGCCAAGAATCTCGAGGCTTCATTGATACGAGGGCACAAGTAAGTGAGGTGATCATCCTTACAGAACTTGTAAGGGAATTTAACCTTATGTTTAGATTTCTTGTCCCCCCCAGCATTACAGGTGTTCTTGTCATTATTATTAGCATTCTCATTCCAATTCCCACCCTTACGATTATTCTTACCCTTCTTTTTATTCCGTCCGGGCTACTGGTTACCCTTCTGGTCCGACGATTGCACCGAAAGTACACTCACCGTTTGGGCGGGTTGAGACGAAGCCGTGGCTTGTCCCGAAGCAGATTGGTTGATTGACAAGTGACTAACTTGTTTTGCAACCAAATCCACAGGTTTAGCACTTGCACAACCAACAATGCCATCAGCATGTGGTCCAGGTTTAACTTTGGGGTCGAAACTAGAACGCGGAGCGTTGGGAATGATCTCATATAAAAAACCAGACGGAGCATAAATCAAGTCCAATTCTTGTGCCCTGAAAATCACTTGTTCCTCATTCTGCACTCCGGATGTAGAAACATCCTTTGCTATATATGACAATAACGACTTAAGGAACCATTCGAGGAGGAATTCCGGCGGTATAAAGGCTTTAATTAACCTCTTCTGTCTACGCCACTCTTGGATATGATCTGAGATATGTGTGGCTTTATCCTTCCAAAATGTTGAAAAGAGTTTAGTACCGAATTCATGACACACCGGTAGCTAGAAGTGGTTAAGAAAATTCATCGCTAGGTCATCGAACAAAGCGAATGCCCACCTAGGTAGCTCTATATACCATTTTGTGGCAGGCCCTGTAAGGGTGCACTGAAACAGCCTTAAACGAATGGAGTTATGGTGTAAGGAATTTGAAGAGCACCATAGGTGAAAGGTAGTAACATGTTCGCTTAGATCCTCTCCCGGTTTTCCCTCGAACTTAGGTATGTCCGAGGGAAGCTTAGTAGGGATAGCTGGCCAAGCCGGATCATGAGCTATAGGATCATTCGTCAATCTTGACAAGTCAAGAAGATTCAACATCGTGAGGAAAGGGAGCCTAGGATGATGAGGTCGATGGACTGCTCCATGATATTTTTGATTCACATAGGTCTGATTACCACCATGGCCTTGGCCATAGTGCCTCCTCCCATTTGACCCGTATAGGGTGGCATGGAATCACCATAGTGTGGTGGACCTTGACTATTAGGAGCTACAAAGCTATAATTTGAAGAGTAAGCAGGTTGTTGGTACCCGCCCCCATAAGGTGAAGAACCCTGTCCATATTGCGTCCCATAATAGGGTCCATAAGTCATCGCATGAGATGTCCCATGAGACACTCTGTAAGTAGGAACATACACTCCGGAAGTAGGAATATACATTCTAGAAGTAGGAATGTGACCTCTAGAAGTATGAGCATGACCTCCTGAAACAATGGGCGGTACATGAAGTTGAGACACAACCGGTCTAGCAACCGTAGTACGGACATAACTCGTAGCACCACATGAATGAGGTGGAGGGTGAACATTCAAAGAACTAGTGACAGAGGACAAAGGGGTCTGTGTAATTAAGTATGTACTATTTTTTATCATCAGTCATCTCGGATTTGGTATCCTAATAGGATCACTAACCCTAGACCTAGGAGGAATCTGTGATGTAACTTCCACCACCGGGATGGAAGGTGCAATGTGACTAGTGCTCGCAAACCTCCCTGCATGGTAAGGAATGAGAGTGCCCCCAGACATAGTGTTAGGCTCGAACTCGGATTCGACATGAAATTCCAAATCATGTGTAGGAAAACTAGACATACCATAACTACCATAACTAGTGCTTGCGGGTTCAAAATGAGTCTCATCATCATCCGACATTCCATACTGGTGATGCGTCAATGGGGAATCAACCCTAGAGTGAGTAGGTATTTCATGAAAGGTTCCTATCTCAGAAACCACAGGACCAAACTCAGTCAAGTCGGGTGAAGGATCATAGGTATGAGTAAACTCCCCATCTTCCACATGAATGGGAGAAGGTGGTTCAGGAATACCTTCTATTTGGTCTCCCATGGTGTGTGAATCAATGTGCGAAGTAGTCCGCATGGACTATCTATTTCTCTCTCCCAAAGGAGGAGGAGATGTAGAAGGCAGAAGTCCTGCTAAACGACAAGAACGGCGAGGAGCCGCACCCAAATCCATAATGACTCAAAAAATATAAAAGACTCTCTATCTACGCAAACCCTAGGAAAGCTATCATGCACAGAGCAATCACCAATAAAATCTAAAGCCAAATGCAAGAAATCAAGGGTAGGATAAGTGAGCTCCTGAATGAAGTAGGTATGTCTCGCCTAGGAGAGGCTTGAGACTCCTATACACAACAAGCGGAGGTATGTAACCTATTATTGTGGCCCTCAGCTTCAACGCGTAAGGCGACTGTGCTGTCCGACCCCAACCTGGCTAGGACACCTACAGAATAACCCCTGCAAAGTACCCCCTCGATATCCTAGGTAAGTCCACAAAGGTCACCTCAATATAATCAATGATCAGGCAGACATTCGCAGGCGGGATTGACCGTATGGGTAGGGTAGCAAAGCCTGAAACTCTAGAAAGAGCCCCAAGATACGAATACAATCCTGGAAATATCTCTGGTGCTACTCAGTTATGACTAGGGGTCATCCCAATCAATAATTGCTCACACTGCCTCATTCTTAACTCCCTTTTGAGAGGAGGATCCTAAGAAACACTGGCTATACCAAGGATTTCACACACTCACCTAGACAGACACATACATGTTGTTGTTTAGTGGTCTTGGAGAATTTACTCACAATGAACTATTCCAAGACCCTAAAACCTAATCTTGTTGGTGCACCCTATAAAAGAAAATAGTGTAGTTCATTTTAATTAAGCATTGATTTTAATTGGATTTATTACTCAAAAGAGGGATATGGCCATGCAACTAATGGTGTTATGACACAACATGAAGTAAAATGCACACCTAACAATCAATGCAAATGCATTGTGTCCATGAAAATAGGGTATGATACTACGTGAAATGCACAATTTTTCTTCAAATGATAAATGCAAGCTTTCCTATATGAAATCCTGAGTAATACTCCAAATTAGCAAATCTAGTGCAAGTACTATGCAAAATGCAAAATGCAATGCATGATGATAAGCAAATATTTTTTGGATTTTTAAAAATAAAATGAGGTAAAAAAATCAAAAGAATGATTCTACGACCCATAGACTCTGCAAACACACTCAAGCAGCACTCAAGAAAAGCACTAAGGTAAAAGAAGTCTAATGCACTAATCCCGAACAAAAAATCGAAAATGCCATGACAAGAACCTTAAAAAAAATTTACCCTAAAAAAAAACATCTCTGGTCAGAATCAGAGGTGTATATAGACTCTAGTAGTATCAAAGGAGACTCAACAATCATCACAAATCACCCAGCAACCATTTAACTTCCACTAAAAGGAAAAACTAAGGGCATACACGACTGTTCGCAGTAAACCCGCGTGTATACAGGGAAATCACAGAGAAACCCGCGTGTATACGCGACTGTGAGTTCAAAACTCGCGTACAGGAAGAAAGGTGCATAAAAATCAAGGCAAACAGACAAGCTGAGACAAACTTCACACCAATCAGACACTACCAGGCAAACATGCCCCCAGACCCGACATAGAAACAAGAGAGAAAGAGCAATTCAAAGTCATTGATTGCCGATAGAAAACCCCCAAAGTAAAACTACTAGGAACTCCCTAGCGGAGTCACCAATTCTGTTATGGAGAGAACTTCCTATGGCTTGGGGTACCACAACAGACAGCTTGACTCCAGAAATCAATCCTTTCCAATATGCAATGGAAATTAAATATCTAACACTAAAGGATCAGACCTCGTACTTTATTTCAAACGGTTGAAGTAGATCCCTGTTGAGCTTTCCAACTTCAGCTTGAATTGATAGATTACTTCCTCAACAACAAGTAAACAATACAAGCATACTATATATCTTGGTGTTAGTTCTATTCTAGCATATATAATCAACAATGTATAAACATTTGAAAACATCCATGGATAAAATATTCATTCAAACATACATTATTGGACAGGAAAATATATTTCTATTAATATAGAATCATAGATTACAATGGATACAACCTCTGTCGACATGTCTGCAAATCGGAGAAACTGAATCCCCCACTTGAGCCTCCACCACCTCAATCCTCCATCTCTCGATAGCAAGCTCACAAGCAAAAGGCAAGCTTGGGAAGAACACAAAAGTGCCCCAAGGGACAAAGGGATGTAGACTCAAGCATAAGTTCCAGCAACAATGGACTATAGTTTCTTTTCTCTCAATTCTCTCATATGCCTTCAATATAGCTTTTTAAAGGGGTAATGAAAGGTCGAATCCAAGCGATCTCAAGGCATAGGGAAGGCCAGGAGTCAAGTGAATTGGATCCATGTCACGGAAAACTTCAAAAGTATTTGGATTATGCACACATCTCGATGTACATGGTTTTATGGGTCAAACCTGTGTATACACGCGATTAGCGGTTTAAAATTCACGTATATCATTTTTCATATGTTTTTAGGGATGGTCTAGGAAACTTTAAAGGACAAAAAATGGTCCAAGGGGTCTAAGGAGTCTGCATAGGTACAGGGGAAGGCCATACAAGTGTGATTCACCTGGAGTTGTAAAATCAGCTATAACACCCAAAAAGTAAGAATCCCTAGCTTCCGCAGCTGCATAGTGTCCTCTTCTCAGGTTATCTCTGATACCATGTTATATTTTTATCATTTAGACAATATTATTTTAGGATCTTAACTGAGAGAATAACAATCACAATAATCAATCACAAGAGACAACAAACACAAAGATTTTCCTCGGGGAAACCATAAAAGGAGAAAACCCCGCAACTTCCTCAGAGATAGAATAAGCACCAGTGGCAGTAGTAAAACCCAAAGACAGTAAGATCATCTCCAACATCTGTTCTCTCTCTTATCCCAGCTCCTTCTCTCTCACTTATGCTCTATAGCTAAGTGTGAGTGACTGTGTGATAAATAGAGAGGCTCACTCTCTATTTATACTAATTCCTGACTTGACAATAACTCACCAGGGTCGATTTCTCTAAGAGAGTCTAATAACGCTAGTGCCCCAAAACTGTGGGGACTTTGACCCCTAATCAACTAGGAGGGTTAACCTCCATGACTTTACATGACTTGTTTACATTATTGATTCTCCCGATAGGAAGATCGGGGACTAATCAAATACAATATATGAAATATACAAGTTTATACATTCTGAAGTTACAAATACATCAACATACTTTGACTGATTACAATTGAGGAGATAAAGAAAAGGGAAAAATATAATTTTTGAAAGGGAACTAAATCTAGAATTAATGTGTGCTTTATTTGTGTTCCTAGAACTAAAATTTAAATCCAGAAATAATGAACCACTCAAATTCTCTTCCAAAAAAGAGTAAACAAAGCTTTGTCAAGAGCAAGAGCTTAAATGATGTAGGTCAACAGTCTCTAGAAAAGGTTCAAGCAGGCACAAGCATATTACACCAAGTAATGAAGGGAATGATGTTGTAGCAGGAATACACAAGTCCAAACAACAAGAAAAATGGAATCCAAAATCGAATACTTCTGATAAAGGTATGTCTCCGCAAATCCTTTCATTTGATTTGGTTTTCACTTAGTGATTCTTTTTATGTGCTTTTCTATTTGTCTATAATATGCTGCACTTGTTATATTTTCATTCAAACCTTTGTTCTTTTGTGTGTCCTGTATTTCCATCAAGAGCATAAATCATTGTGCTTAATTCTTAGTAAAATTTCACAATGATGTCTTCCTACTACATAAACCTCTTAAGAAGGTCAAGGCCAGAGAAAAAGTTGATGGGTCTAATGGTGAATTTTCAATAGTTCCCAGAGAATCAAGAAAATATGATAACATGCATGGACCACCGATGCGTGGTGTGAGACCTATTGCATCTAATGGAGTTACAGGAAGGGATCCTGATTGATCGGTTGCTGCAAGTCCTATTAGAAGAGACCATGTTGCTGTGGAATGGCCCATCTCATGGAGAAGACTGGGCACGAGATATAGTTCTATGGTAAAATAAGTGGGCAAGCAAAAAGTGAAACCTGGAACTTTATGAAGTGGGTGAAAGGACATTTTATCCAAGCATAGCAAATGGTTCATCTCGGAGCATTTTCAAGCTATGTATCATTAACTAGTAGGATAATTTTTTAGAATCAACAACTTTGAAGTGGGGAGCATGACTTAATTTTTCACTCTTCTGGGATGTATGTTCTATTTCTCTTAATTGAAATGTATAGATTTTGTATTAAAATAAAGATGCAAATGCACTGTAAAATCAGTTACTACATTTATTCAGGGAGTGTATTCACGAGAAATTAAAATATATGAAAATTGACAGATGTATGTCTACAGCGAGCATTACCCTTACATTTTTCTTCACAAAACTGAATGCCTTACTTCAATATAACTTCCCTAATACTATTGTTGAGTAATAATAGATAAAACCTTAATGTTTGAGTGAAATTCTTTCCCACCTAGGGCTTCCAGCTGATCCTCTGCTTCGAACACTAGAGATGTTTCTTCATTTTCCATATCTCCATGTCTTTGTTGGACTGTGTCTTCCTTCATAGCCACTTCCTTTGTGGAGCTGACTAAGTCTTGATGGGGAGACGTCTTTGAATTTGAACATTTGGCTAAGTCTAAAACTGCAACAATTTTTTTAATTTTTTCACCTTGTATTGCCACTTTGAATTCCAACACTGAATTTCGAATGAGTTGAAATTGTAATTGTGAAAACAATCTATTGTTGAAATGGGAGACTTCTACTTGACGATCTTAAGTCTTGTGCACCATCCTTCTTATTACCATGCAATTTTTTGCTATTTGACATGAAATATGACTTATATTCCTATGACCATCCATTGTAGCAGAGGTAGTCTCAATACTTTGTAGCAGATGTAGTCTCTAATTTTGCAAATGATAATCGCTGAGTCTCCATTAGCAATAAGTTTCTGAATCTGCCTGGCTCTTAGAATTTTTATCACTTGACTTAAAGCTAATGCTTCTATGTTATTATAGGTGGTCACTATTAACCACCAAGCATAAGTCAATTCCCAATGTCCCTTAGGATTGTAAACAAACAACCCCCTCCCTCCCCGCTATAGACTGAAACCTGAGGACATATATTTGATTTTTCATGTATTGTTGGTATTTTTTTGAAAGCAGTCACACTTGACGTCTCATCTATCATTTTTGTTTCCCTTTTGACATTGTTCAAGTTAGTGAAATGAATGTAAGCACAAAATTTAATTAGATTTTGAATCTCATTAATAAATATTGGTTTTCCATTGTATTTTTAACTCTTGGTAGATATACCTAAGTTTAATGTCGAAACATAAATAACATAGGTTTATATCATTGATAGAAAGGGGCCATGGACGTGGTATGCTATTATGACATGACATATGACTAGTTGTATTGGAAATTTGTTTAAATCAAATGGCAATAGTGGTAAATTGATCTATGTATCACCTTGGGGATATTTTGAAGGAGCTAACCAAGGTGAGTTGAAAATTATGTATAGCTAAAGTTGTTATGTACATTGAAAACCAACACTACTATCACCTTTTATATGCAACGGGAAATGACGCTAACAATCTAGCATACATGCCCTATATATCATGTTGAAGCATGTTGTGGAAAAGTACATCATGCAATTTCAAGTCTTTAGAGACTCTCAATTGGAGATTTCTTGGGACAATACTCATTGTAGAGTGGTGAGCCTGGATCTTATTCCCATTATGAATCTTACAAGGGATCTCTCCGATACATTCACTCAAATATCTTATAACAATATCTATCATGCATTCAACACTAATTATAATGGACCATCTAAATATTCTATGACTTTACAAGTGGGTACCTTTTGAATTCAATAGAGAGCGGCAATATCATTCCAAACACATATTTTGCGTAGTTTTAATCTCTAGATCATGAATCCTTTGGAGGAACCCTTTTTATATCACTATTTTTATATGTATCAATAAGATCGAAAGGTTATATAGATATTATAAAAATATTATAGCTTGTATCTCTTTGGGAAAAGTTAATATTTTGAAAAGTGCTTGGGGTATCACTAGGGAAACTAA
The DNA here is from genome assembly GCA_001517045.1 of Pseudotsuga menziesii. Taxonomy (NCBI): domain Eukaryota; kingdom Viridiplantae; phylum Streptophyta; class Pinopsida; order Pinales; family Pinaceae; genus Pseudotsuga; species Pseudotsuga menziesii. Next base: position 54,173 of record LPNX010197781.1, on the reverse strand, counting down.
ATAATTACACAATTTTTTTTTTTTGGATCCCGAAGGAGATAGTCCAATGTATATTTGATTTCACTCTTAGAAATATCAATATATAGAGTTTTTTCTATGGTTTTCATAGTGAGAAGATGCATAACATTCATTCTTTAATATAAATTTTAATTGAATATAATATTAAAAAAATAAAAAATACAATAGATTAAGCTACAAATGGAGATTCCAAAAATGATCCAAGATATGGACCCCCTCGTTCAAGATGTGGAATCTCATTTTCAACTTCATTAAATTTCTTTACAAATTTATCTAGGTGATCAAAATGCCTCTCAATAGTCTTTCTATTTTTATTCATTTCAAGAAAAATGAATTTATCTATGAAAAGTATAAACTTTTTGTTTGCCTCATCATAAAGACATTATGCCTTGGTGGTGTTTGATACCCTAAGAAGATGCAATTTTGAATCCTTGCAATGAGTGTGTTTCTTTGTTCCTTTGGAATTAAGGCATACTAGGTGGAACCAAAGAAACTAATGTGCCTCGCTGAACAAATGTATCCATAGCACATTTCATATGGAGTCTTATTTCCAAGATCATGAGTTGGACTTTTTTTTTTGAAATAAACTACACATAAAACTGCATCAGCCCAAAATATCAACTTTACATCGACTTGAAAAATAACATGGAGCATACCATATTCAAGAGTGTCCTATTCATTTTGTATACCACATTATTTTGTTGAGGATTGTGCAGAACAATGGTTTGATGCTTAATCCCAGGTTGTCTAAGATAATATTCAAATTTATTTGATGTGTATTCTCCTCCATTATCAGTATGAAGAGAACCAATATGTGATTATGTTTAAATTGTAATCCATACATGAAATATTTTAAATATTTCAAACACTTAAGATTCATTTTTCAACAAATACAAAACAACACATCTTAGTGTAATCATGAAAAAATACCATAATATGTTTGTTACCATTTGCTAAAATAATAACTAAGGGGCCACACAAGATAGAGTTTATCAACTATAATTTTCTACATGCTATAAAATTTGAATCATGAATATGATTCTTACTATGTTTTCCAAGAATACAAGCATCACATTGTTTCAACTTATTTAGAATGGTGGGAAAATTAGAAACACCATTCTTTTTCAACATTATGATACTTTTATAATTAATGTGTCCATATCTAGCATGCCACAAAAGACTGGAAGAAAATGTACCTTCTTCATGCTAAGAGAGTTAGGAAAAATTGAAAGCTCTTGCAAATGCTCTTTTCAACTACAATAATTTCTCATCTTCATATCCATTCATGATGACTTGGTTGTTAAAGGATATTTTTATCTCAAATATTCTATTGAACATGTTGATGGAATGGAATTGTTATCAAATGTGCATAAGGGACAACAAGCTTCTATGTAACTCTGGAATATAGAGAACATTATGCAATAGAAAGTTAGGGAATCTAGGCAATTTGAGCCTAATTGTGTCAATTCCTTTGGGTTTGAGGTTAGAATTATTTGCAAAATACACTATATCATATACATTGCCATTGAATTCTTCAAAAACTATTTTCTAAATGTCAAGTGGCAGGTTGCACCAGTGTCAAGAAACCATGTATATATACAACATGAAAATTAAGCCTTGAACAAAAATTCACTTTTCCCTTATTAGAATGTGCAATAATAAAATGAGAAGATTCAAAATCTTTACCAGAATCATGAGCTTTACCTTTATCTTATTTATTCTGGTTATGATTCTCTTTGATCGACTCCCATGGGGCCCAACAACATTTTGTATCATGTCCATTCTTGCCGCAATGGCGATAGTGAAGAGAAGGTCTCTTGTTGTTCTAATTAATTATTCCATTTTCGGGAAAGATACAAGGTCACTTTAGTGGGTTCAATTGTCTTCTTTCCAAATATTTCTATCTTTCTGCATTCTTATCTACTAGAATGTAAAAAGTGGGGTATTTCAAGTTACCAATAGCTTGAAGTGATCTAAGATAATGTGAATACGAGGGTAGAGAATATTGATGAAGGTAGTGAGAGAAAGGTCTACCTTTACACCATTATAATTAGTGTCATGCATGATTTCTCTAATATCGGATGATGCATTCATGGAATCATTTTCCTTCACTTCTAGGTTAAAGAGATTCAACAATAACTAAATTAGTTATAATTTTGAATGTGAGCCATGTTGGAGACATTTACCACCATACACACTCATTTTTGTCAATTTGGCCTAGTTAAATCACTATCCTAAGTTTTATTGACTTAATTGACATCAGAGGATCTTTGGATGACATCAACATGAGCACACCCATGCCCACCTTAAGTCAAGGAGGCTAACTTAGCCTTCTCCTACATTCGGGGAGGCTAACTGGAGCACTCCAGGGGTGATATGAGTGTCATTAATGCCCCATATTGCTAACTAATGGTTACAATCAGTTAAATAGAGCAGTGAAGGTGCCTTCCTTCATTAAATTGATTATTTAATGAACTAGAGTCAATAGGGGCGCCTCCAACCACTTCTGATGGTCAGTTACACTTCAGTTAACCTCATCAGGGTTCATTGGAGTCATTGATGCGCTACCACTTGTTGGTTGGCTTGCAGTGACATGTGTCTGAGCTACTTTCAGTTAGACTCAGTCATTTATTGCACTTCGACTTCAGTTAGGGCTCAGTTGAGTCAATTAGGGTATTGATCAGTGGTTAACTTGAGTGTTGACTATGGCTTACATTCAGTTAAGCTAGACTCACTCATTCAATTTGAATGACCTCCTTGGGAATTCGAATTGCCTTGGCATTCATGCCTCCAACATGTTGATTGTATTTTATTATTCATTATTCATTTGATTATACAAAGCTGCTACTTCCATTACAACACCATTTTGCCAATTTTATGATTATCTATCTGTATTCTTTGTGAGATTGTGTTTTCAGTTCCTAGACCACTATGAAAAATTAAAATGGTATCAAAGCTCACGGTGGGACGAAGCTCAGATCTCTCAAAAACAAGATTTTTGATAGATCTTGCATGAAAATTGAGCAATAGCTCAAAAATCCAGCACTGCACCAGAAGCCAAGGCTTACCACTTAATACCCCAAGTAAGGAAATTGTTGATCAAGCTTGCTTGATTGACTATGCTGGGTGTAATGAAAGCCTAAAATGTGTAGGCTATCTGACCTTACAGTGCCCCTTTTGTTGTGATTTTCAGGTTTTTAAAAGGTGAAAGCATTCGCTACAGCAGATTCAGATGGCTTTTTCCGTAGAACTCTTGACTCCATTCAATTTCCACTCATGGAAAGGAGACATGGAGATCCAGCTACATGCTAGAGGAATCTATAGGGTCACTATGGAAACTAAAGAAGAGCCTGCTTCTATGATAGACAAAGTTAGATTCTTGAACAAGAAGGATGAAGCATTCAGATTCTTGTGCCTCTCTGTTTCCTGGGATCTTCTTTTCCATCTTTCGGGATTGAAGACTCCAAAGGAAATTTGGGACAAATTGGAAACCTTGTATGGAAAGTAGGATGATTTGAGAGTATACAAGCTTGAGAATGATTTGATGTCTCTCCAACCTTCCAATTTCGAGACCTTGAATGGCTTTTTCACAAATTTCAAGCACATTGTCTTACTATTGAAGAAATGCAAAGTGGAGAAGAAGGATGATCAGCTCATCCTCACCATACTCTCCAAAATTGGAGCTGATTATTCAATTTTTGTCTCTACATTCCGTGCATGGAATCTCAAAACCCTTGGATGGAAGATTCCTACACTCAATGCCTTCATTGAGTCCCTAAGAAGTGAACACGATAAGCTTGTCTAGATGGGGATCATCAGATCCTCCCATGATCAAGACCTCCATGTCTTGGGGCCCAAATATTTGAAGGGTAAAGGAAAGCAGCAGAAGAACCCAAAAACTAAATTCGAAGCTCCTAAGCCTAAAGTTGAAAACCAACAGCATGATGAGTCTTCCGGCTCAAAGAAGAACAAAGGAAAAGGGCATCATGGAAAGGAAAAAGTCAAGTGTTGATACTGTGGGAAGGGATTCCACCCTGAATATGCCTGAATGAAGAAGAAACTTGATAAAGCTAGCTCTCTCCTTGAGAGAAATCACATCAATCTTCCAGAAAGCTTTCGGAGGAGATATCAGCAAGATCAGGAACCACAACATGAAAGAGGTCATGCCCTCATGGCAAGAACTTCGAAGTCCAAAGCACTCTTGATTGATTCTAGAGCTTCAAACCACATGATGGATGATAGAGACTCCTTATCATCTTTGGAGACCAGAAAATCCATCCCCATCCACATGGGAGATGACTCCACCATCATTTCAGAAGGACAAGATACTGTTGATCTAGAGAATGGTTATTTTTCAAATGTTTTGTATGTACCGTCTCTAGCATCAAATATCCTTAGTGTCTATTAGATGGAACATATAGGAGTGCCTAAGAGAGTATCCTTCAGCGTGAATGATGTTGAGATAATGAAACTCGCATCCAGGAAACTTGTTGCAAAAGGCCTTGAAAATCATCATGCAAAAGCCTATGAGTTTTCCCACTTTGTGGTTGATGCAAAGCCCACCGAACTGCTAACTCATGGAAATGAACTTAGTAGATTGTGGCATGAGAGGTTTGGCCATTTCAACTTCAAATAATTGCAGCAATTACAGAAAGAATCCATGGTTGAAGGCCTCTTGGTCATCAAGGAAACCACTGGAATTTGCAAGGACTGTGTTGTTGGAAAGCACCCTGAGCACAAGTTTGATCGGGGGAAGGCAACCCAAGCTACATGCATCTTGGGGCTGATACATTATGATATCAGCAGTCCCATGCCTATCACATCCATGAATGGATCAAGGTATGTTTTGACTTTTATTGATGATTTTTCCAGGTACATATGGGTCTTCTTTATAAAAAAGAAGTCTGAAGTTTGTGAAAAATTCACTGAATTGAAGGCATTGCTTGAGAATGCATCTGGCCAAAAGATCAAGACCTTGATATATAATAATGGTGGGGAGTATGTCAGTAATTAGTTTCTACAGATATGATCCCAAAGTGGTATTCAGGTCCAGCATTCAATTCCCTACACTCTCCAGCAGAACGGTGTAGTGGAAAGGAAGAATCGATCTCTCAAGGAGATGACCACTAGTATGTTGGAATCAAAGAAGTTGGCTGCAAATTTGTGGGATGAAGACATGCATGCTGCAGAATACATTCAGAACAAAGTTCCACACTCATATGTTAAATTTAATACCCCTTTCGAAGCATACTTCGGACACAAGCCAGATGTGTCGAACCTGTGGGTGTTTGGGTCCACTGCATGGGCCTGAATTCCACTTGATAAAAGGAGGGATTTGCAACCGCAAAGCATAGAATGTCTGTTTATTGAGTATCCTGATGAATCAAAATGCTTCAAGCTTCTGGATATCAAAACAAAATATATCATCATCAAAAGAAGTGTCAAGTTCGATGAGCCTCTTCAGGAGGTGGAACTAGTGAAGGAGAAAACTGTTGAATTTCCTTCCTATTCTACTGAATATTTGGATGATGAAATTGGGGGTGATGACCCTGATTTGGATCCTATGATTTATAATATTAGGGCAAAGCAAAAATCAGATGCTGAATTAGAACCTGAAGTACAAAATCATCTCCCAACATGGGTCTGACAAACACTCTCCTCCGCAGGAGATAACATTGGAAATCTGGATGATCCAAGGAGAACCCGGTCTGATTTCCAAAGAGCAGGTGTTGCGCTCTCTTGTCCTGATTATTTTCTGCTTGAATATTGTTATTTGATGATAATTTCAGACCCAAATTCCTAATACCATTCTCGGAAGGATCCGAGATGGCAAGTTGCAATGGATGAAGAGATGAATTCTCTTCAGAAAAAACACTACTTGGGAGCTAGTTTCTCTTCCTCCAGGAAGGAAATTGGTTCAATGCAAGTGGGTGTTTCAGACTAAGGTTGTTTTAGATGGAAGCACCTAAAAATATAAGGCAAGGTTGGTGGAAAAAAATTTCTCCCAGGTCCAAGGTGTGGACTACCATGAGACTTTTGCACCGGTTGCAAAAATGGACTCCATCCACCTAAGCACTGGGAAGTGCATCATATGGATGTTAATTCAGCCTTTTTGCATGGAGATATTCATGAGGAGATATACATGAAGAATCCTAAGGGATAAATCTCTGATCCATATTTGGTTTTCAAGCTAAATAAGTCACTATACGGGTTAAAACCGGCCCCAAGAGAGTGGTATTCCATGATGGATGCCTTCCTTCTCTCGCAAAACTTCCAAAGGTGTAGATCAGATCCAAATGTGTATATACAGTAGTATAATGGTAATTTAATTTTTTTTTTTATATGTTGATGACTTATTGATCACAGGTAGCACAGTTGCTTCTATTTCAGTCATCAAAACTGTTGTCCACAATGCATTTGAAATGAGCAATTTGGGGCTCTTAAAACAATTTTTGGGGCTTGAAATTGAGCAAAATTATGATGGGATAATGGTCACTCAGTCCAAATACATATCATACCTTTTATTTAATTTTAACATGGCTGAATTTAATCCTGCACCATTCCCTTTCCTTTTAGGGATCAACCTTGAAGAAGGAAAAAGCAGACCTCCCATGGACTGCACTATTTATTGACAGCTAATTGGTAGCTTGTTGTACTTGAATCATTCTCAGCCTGATATCTGCTATGCTATGAATACTGTATCAAGATACATGTAGCATCCCCATGATATTCATTGGAAGGCAGCCAAGAGGATACTCCAGTACATTCAAGGAACCAGGACCTACGACATTCACTATGCAGCAGACTTCAAGCTAGAGCTGGTTGGATACAAAGATTCTGATTGGGTGGGTGATTCTATTGATTGAAAGTTAACTTCCAAATATGTCTTCATGTTTGGTGGTGGCCCCATTTTCTGGTCTAGAAAAAAGTAGGCCTCCATAGAATTATCTTCAACAGAGGCCGAGTATCGAGGAGCGGTGAATGCTTGCATCCAAGCAGTTTGGTTGCAAGGCATTCTTTCAGAGTTTGATCTTGGTAGTACTTTGTCCAATGTCCTATTTTGTGACAATCAAAGTGCTATTAATATATCCACAGATCCAGTTACCAGGCAGAGGATCAAGCATGTAGAGATACACATGACAGGACCATCATTCTACAATACTGCCCGACTGATGAGCAGATTGCAGACATCTTCACCAAGAGCTTTTCAAAAAAGAAGTTCACTTACCTCCATTCACTGTTGGGGGTGAGTTCATCAGGGTGATCCAACTACTTTCAGTGTTCAGCTTGAGGGGGGGGGGTTCCACTGGGTTTTCCCTCTTTTCCTCACTTAGTTTATTTTGAACATTGTTTTTTAGTTTCAGTATTGTACAAGGTGCCCTATGGCCTTAGTTTTCAGGGCCCTAGCATTCTTATGCACTTTATATTTTCTAATCCTCTTGAGTATAGCTTAAGGGGGGGTGTTGGAGACATTTACTACCATACACACTCATTTTGGTCAATTTGGCCTAGTTAAACTGCTATCCTAAGTTTTATTGACTTAATTGAAATCAGAGGAGGACTGGATGAAATTAGCATGAGCAGACCCATGCCTACCTTCAGTCAAGGAGGCTAACTTATCCTTCTCCTACATTCAGGGAGGCTAACTGGAGCACTATGGGGGTGATCTAAGTGTCATTAATGCCCCATATTGCTAATTGATAGTCACAATAAGTTAAAGAGAGCAGTGAAGGTGCCTTCCTTCATTAAATTGATTATTTAATGATTATTTAATGAACTGGAGTCAACAAGGGTGCCTACAACCACTTCTGATGGTCAGTTACACTTCAGTTAACCTCATTGAGGTTCATTGGAGTCATTGATGCACTACCACTTGTTGGTTGGCTTGCAGTGACATGTGTTTGAGCTAGTTTTAGTTAGACTCAGTCATTTATTGCACTCTGACTTCAGTTAGGGCCCAGTTGAGTCAATTAGGGTTTTGATCAGTGGTTAACTTGAGTGTTGACTGTGGATTACATTCAGTTAAGCTAGACTCACTCATTCAATTCGAATGACCTCCTTGGGAATTCGAATTTCCTTGGCATTCATGCTTCCAGCATGATGATTGTATTGTATTATTCATTATTCATTTGATTATACAGAGCTGCTACTTCCATTGCAGCACCATTTTGCCAATTTTATGATTATCTGTCTGTATTCTTTGTGAGACTGTATTTTCAGTTCCTAGACCACTATGACAAATTAATAAGCCATACAAATCCTTTAGCATAATAAGAAGTTTTAGAAAATGAGGTATGCCAACTAACCTCTTCACTTATTGTATCAATAACTAGTGCATATTGCTTCATGAATTTTCTCTTCCATATGGAAAGATATTTTTCTATTATAGTTTTTTTAGGCGCAGTAACTATGACACCATTTCCTCTATCAACAATCTGTCCTTCACAAATGGCATACCATAGGTCATTGAAGATGAGGGTATGCCTGATATTACTTGAAAACTCTAGGTATTTCTGCTTGTTGGTGATCACTACTACTACAATGGAAACCAACGAATGCATCTTCAATGTGTATTCCACAATATAACAGTCTCTGCAAAGGTCTACCAGATATGCTACATTAAAATCTATGTAATAGTGAAATCAATATAGTTTTTGTAAATACAATGTGCAATTCTATAGTCTCTGTAAATAGTTTATAGTACAATATTTTGTTTTTTTTATTACAAAAATAATAATGGTAATCTCTTCAAGAGGTTGCAACTTACAGTATAGTGACAATAAAAGCTTGTAATATAACCCATCACTTGGCCAATAAATACAGAAATCACTCTAGAACATATAGGGAGCAAACATGCTTAGGAATCATTACCCTAAAATTAAATAACAATACAAATGTTAATGACAATGTTACATAAGCATGGAGTTATGTATCAAAAGGGCCACCATTCAACTCAATAATTTATACTTTGGAACTATAACAATAGAAGGAACATTCTAATCATACCAAAGAGAAGGAAACTCTGTTCCAATCATTTCCAACTCCAATAACATGACATTATGAATTACACATGCATATATCTAAATACCCACACATGGATGTAGGAAATAGTGATGACTAAAGGCTGAATTCACAACCAATCTTTAATTTGGTCATGCGGTTAGCCTCTCTAACCGCACTAATATTCAATTTGGTCACGCGATTAGTCTCTCTCACTGCACTAGTCTTCAATTTGGTCACATGTTCAACCTTTCTCACCGCATGGTCATGTGTTTGGCCACTACCACCCCACCAGTCTTAAATTTGGTCTATTGTAGATGTCACCTCCAATTCCTGCATAAAATTGAAGTAGATACCAAATAATGAGGTAGATTGAAATCCCAGTGGGTGGCTCGTTTCTCATGCAGGTCAATAGTAAAATACATTCTCATATGATGGTAGAAAAAGGAAGGTCTCCATGCATTAGGGTTTCAAATGGGAAGTCAGACATAGATAGTATTTACCCAAGTTATTTAGAATATACCCAAGCTATGAGAGGATTGGAAGATGTATGGAGATTGGCATAATACATAGAGAATACACATAGGTGTGAAATAAATAAGGTTTGTAACATAGGTTTTTCATTGTATAGGGAGGAAGAGGGTGACCATGAGACATTAAGAGGAATATGGGCGTGTCAGTCGAGCCGATCAATACCAGACTAAGGAAAGGAAAATACTAGACTAGAGTTATGACATGCTCTAATACTAATTAACACGCTTGAGATAAATCCAATGATTGGATGAAATTTATCGAGCATTGATGATTTATTTATACAATATAAGGGAGAGGTGATGTTTGGGCTTGAAATTCCCAAGATACATGCTTCTTCATCTCCATAACTAAAAACTAATATTTAACATATTTTATAATATTTACATGCTACTTCAACTCAAAAAAGTTAGTTTAGATATTTTCTAATCATGTTTTGTAAGTTTAGACTCTTTATGTTTTCCACATCCCCTTTATATTATAGATTCTATCCATTTTTCTTAAACAATAATAATAATAAATAATGCATTAGAAAACAACAATATTATTTGATATTCTACATTTGAATAAATCATGCTCCATTATAAGAATATATCAAGTGAACACACATACACTCTCATCTTATATAATAATTAATTTGAGTATAGATTTATTTCATTTATTTTTTTATTTCTTAATAATTGAAGTTTATAATTTTTAATAATTATTTTTTTATTTTTCATAAAAAATAAATTTACTAGTAAAATTTAAAACTATTAATAAGAAAATTAGAATACTACAAGACAAAACTATATATCTTACTAGCATAAATCCATCTTAAGCCTAGATCTATTAAGCAATAACTATATATCTTACCAGCATAAATCCATCTTAAGCCTAGATCTATTAAGCAATAACTATATATATTACCAGCATAAATCCATCTTAACCCTGCATCTATTAAGCAATGAGAAAGATCCAATTTTTTTAAGTGTAATTTATTCCTTGAGGTGTAAATAATGTAATATAAAAAAATTACACCTCACGAAATTGGATCCCTCTCTATACTTGATAGATCCAGGTTTAAGATAGAGCTATTCTAGATTTAATTTTTTTTATTTTATGAGTAGACATGATTTTTTTAATTATTTTTATTTTTTATAAGTTATGAACGAACATGAATTTTTTTAATAATTTTTTATTTTGGAGTGTTACGTTGACAAAATATCTCCCCTTTACTTGGTTGAGAGAACCTCGCTACTCTTAGTGTAATGAAACTCCATATTAATTAATTTGAATTTGAATTTGGTTGAGAGCACCTCACTACTCTCTTGGTTTAGAGCATCACATTGAAAACCAATCTCGGATTGCTGCAGAGACTGTCTAGTTGTACATGAACGTGATCAGATTTTCTGTCAGGGCTCATCATATCTACTTGCAACCACGAAAAAAACCCCATCATCAAAGGATGACCACTTCTTTTTGGTTAACATCGCAAGAAATTGAGATGATTATTTGGGACTGACCTGAGGAATGGAAGAAACCTATTGTAGATGATCAAATATTTGTTGAGACCGACCCACAACAAAAAGACATGTCGAGAACCCAAGGAGGAGACCACCAGGAAGAAGAGATCCCACCTAGTTCCCTGTATGAAAGAAATGAATAATATAGAGCAACACAAACAAATCTTAAACTAGGAGAAAAGAGGAAAGCATTTGACGAAACCAAGAAGAGTCACAAGAAATAGAAGGCTGTTAAAAGACCCTTGGTGGTGGCCTTATAGATGATGATTATAATTTATTAGTTCATAGAATGGTGGAGGTTTTCGATGAAACTCTCCAAATAATTAATGCCCAAAATATAGACTTGGTGGGAGGCATCACTGACTTGCTACACGATCTCTGTGTCATACTAAAAGAAGTAAGGGTAGCGGTTAATCGGGATCTGTTACAATCATAGTCATTGTCGCAGTTGCAAGCATCCGATACTTCTGAGAATCTCCCAATGTAAGTACCATTACCTTGATAGTATCAGAAGGTTAAATTCTCTCCTAAAGAACTTGACTTGGGTACGCTTGAACATAATAGCATGATTAAGGGCATTGGTCATGTGAGCGTCGACCTTTATATGATACCCACGTTTCTATTGCATAACATTCAGCAGGCTGTAGTGAACAAGATTAAGGTGAGGGAACATGTAGTATATGAAAAAATGAAGCATTCAAAGAATATTGTATATTCTCTCGATACAAAAGTGCATGAAACATAGCATAAGACACAACGATGGCAACAAGATAGGCAGAGACTGGAACAAGCTATCACGTTCACCTACCATGAAATTCCAGAAGTAAGCGTTACACCTAAAATGATCCTAGAATCTCGAGTCATTTCACTAGGTGAAGTCGCTATAGAATTCCTCCAGCCCGTTGCAGAATTAGAATCCAATATGATTCCTAGTACACCCCATAAAGTATTGGAAGATCGATGAAAGGAAGTAACAAAAAATGTGTAATACATTAAGGAGGAAGAGAGACTTTGTGCCAAGGCTTATGAACAGGTCTCTTGTGTTTGGAAATCCTTGATGGATGATAATGAACTCAAGAAAGTAATATAACAACTTCACACAATGGATTCAAATATTAACCAGTAAAGGAATTCATTGAAGACATTGTCATTGATCGAGAAGATGAACAAGGTTGTTGACTTGAAAGTCTTACAACAAAAGATCACCAAACTATGAACACAACAACAATGATGAAATGAACCTATCACATAAATCTAGGATGAAGAAGAATAGGTCATAGGGACCATTCACCTGGTACATGAGCAAATGCGATAGGCACTAGGGGATACGAAAGCGGAAACTTTGAAACCTATCAGTTATGAACTTGTGGATAACATTGTGAAAGTCAAAGAAGACGTTCAACAATAAGCAAAAGATGTAATGAAAATGTTTCAACCATTTCAGAATAATCTAAATGCGACAGATATTTATGGTTGAAGTGGCTTGGGACGAGCCACAAGTGAGTGTTGGGGGCCTGTTGTCCCTAGGAAAGTATGTAAGAGGTTTGACCAGAAGTTTTGAGGAATTTGGTCATAGTGTGAACAAGGATGCGACAGAAAACAAAGAGAGTAATTCAAATCTAGGAATTCGACCGGGTTTTTAGGAGACAGTAAATGCAAATGGTGAGTTAAGTTAGACAAGTGGTCCACTTCGGATAATGGGAATGGATGTAAACTCAGTCGTTAGAGCCTATATTTATGTAAATGGATTTCTTGGGTTTGGAGATATCGAGTGGCTTTTTGACAGTTTGTTAGTTGAGTAAAAATTGGTTGCTAGTTGAGTACTAGTTAATGGCTAGTTGATTGTTAATTGATTAAGCATATGTAAGTCTAGATGCTAAAAGGATGAGTAAATAAGAAGAGTCATAAAAAGTATATAAGTTCAATCCATAAGCTATGTGTGGGAGGATATTGGATCTAATCTATTGTAAGGTGATTATGAGATATGTTTGCAAGTTGTGTCTAAAAATGAGAAACGTTCAAGACATTACTTATGCTAGATGAAGAGTATTTTTGTGGTTTTCTCCCTTATGGTTTTCCACATTAAATGTTTGTCTCTATGATGTATGTTTATATTGTTTTTGAAGCTCTGTGATTTTGTTGTGACTTGTATTTCTAATAATAATGTGTAATGTTGATAATGAAACTATGGTATACATGATTTAGATATGTATAATTTATATGTTGTGTTATCTGTCGATGGTTGTTAACCTATCTTCCCTGGTTGGGGCGTCTATTTAGAATTTCCATAAAGATATCCCCTTCCATAGCTGTAGAATCATGATTCTTACAGTCCCTATAGGTCTCTCGGGTGAGACCTCACTTGCGTCGTCGGTGTTGCCAACGGGGTTATACTATGTTGGGTTGGTGCCTTGGGTTTTGTTGGTCAACATGGAGATTGAACCTAGGTTAGTGGAATTGAGCCAACAATAAGTGTCCTCCTTAATTCTAGGATTCCCTTGTAGACCCAACATGCCTTTAAACAAAAACTTCATGTTTTTTCTTATGTTTGATGATGGTCATCTCTCATAGGGACTCCCATTTTTTATCAAGTTGTAAATGTATTGCATGCATCTGCTTGCCTTATTGAGCTTAATGATGGCTCCTTGCTTCACTTTTATAGGCCATATATCATGAGCTTGTCTCAATTCTAGCTAAGGAGAGCCTCTTATTTATCCTTTGCAGCTTGATTATCCCATACACGAGAGGAAACATTCCCCCAAGTGTCCTTATCTTGCATGTGCTTCCTTGCATTGAGAATAGGTATCTTCCACTGCTTGGAACTAGTTTGTTTTCCAGTGAAACTTGTTTCCTCTTTATTGTACTATAACCATACTTTATTATTTTTCAAGCTTTCTAATATGAAAAATACAAAAATAATAAAAAAAATATAAAAAGTCAGACGGGAAATGATAGTGTCATATAATGGTAGCTATCATGTTTCCTTCGAACAAATCACGATTCATTAGTCCATTCAAGGTGAGCATTACTTCGTGTTAGTAATTGATGATTATACAAGGATGAGTTGGGTGGCATTTCTTAAACAAAAATCAAAATCCTTTATGAAGTTCAAATCCTTCAAAGCACTTGTTGAAATGAAACAAATCTCAAGATTAAATGTTTAAGATCAGATAATGGTGATGAGCTCACCTCAAATGAAATGAATGAGTTTTGTGAAACTCATGGAATAAAGAGGCTATTTTCAACCTCCAAAACACCTCAACAAAATGGAGTTGTTGAGAGGAAAAATAGGACTGTCCAAGAAGCAGCTAGAACTATGCTTAATGAAGAAAAAATTCTTGATGGATATTGAAGAGAAGCAATATATACAACTATGTATGTACAAAACAGAGGACAAATCAGAGTCAATAGTGACAAAACCCCTTATGAGCTATGGTTTGGAATACTAGCTTTGGTTAAGTATTCTATAGTTTTTGGAAGTAAATGCTACATAAAAACAGAGGATGATAATCAAGGGAAGTTTGACACTAGAATAGATGAAGGCATATTTCTTGGATATTCTTCCAACAAAAGTGCATACAAATGTTACAATATAAGGTTACACATGATCATAGAAAGTGAAAATGTAACTGTTGATGACACTAATACAAGAAGAATACAAATCCAAGAGAGTGTGGATGATGAAGAGACAGATGAAGATTCTCAAAAGAAGCAGACTTTAGAACAAGGAGAAAAAGGAAGATGAAGAATCACATGAAAGTAAAGACGAGGACTCTCCTAGATCTGATACAATACTCCATCTAGAATAATCTAAATGAATCATCCTGAAACCTTAATCATAGGTGACAAGGTTTCATAAGTCCAAACAAGAAGACAACTAATATTTGAAGAACACAGATTACTCTCATTAGTTGAGCCAAAGATATTTGCAGAAGCTAGCAAAGATGATGATTAGATTAGTTCTATGAATGATGAGTTGGATCAAATAGAGAAAAAAAAAAGTTGGGAACTTGCTAGAATACCTAAAGGAATAAATGTTATTGGGACCAAATGGGTTTTCAAGAACAAGTTCAATGAGGTTGGTCAAGTAATAAGAAACAAGGCCAAACTAATATGCAAGGGATATGCTCAAGTAGAAGGTGTTGACTTTGAAGAAAATTTTACACATGTGGAAATAGTTGAAGCCATTAGAATTTTTTTATCATTTGCATGCTACAAAAAGTTCAAATTATACTAAATGGATGTAAGATATGCATTCCTTAATGGAGAACTTGAAGATGAATTCTACATTGAATGGACTGAAAGTTTTATTCTATAAGAAAATGGAGATTATGTGTGCAAACTAAAAAAGAAATTATATTGTCTCAAATAAGCTCCAAGAGAATGGTTATCAAGACTTGACAAATATTTAAAGAAACAAGGATACCGAAGAGGGGCCACTGACAGTAATATATACGTAAAGTTTGAAAACAAAATTATGATCATTTTTGTTGTTTATGTAGGCGATATCATATTTGGAAGTGATCTACAAATTCTTAGTGTAAAATTTGCTTCATAAATGAAGAAGGAAGTTAAAATGTCAATGTTTGGAGAACTAACATTCTTTTTAGTTTTACAAGTATCTCAATCAGAAAAAGGGATCTTTATCTCTCAAACTAAGTATATCAAAGAGATGTTGAAAAAGTTCAAAATGGAAGACTACAAACCTGTTAGTACTCTTATGGTCACTGGTTGTAAATTGAGAAAGGATGATGAATCTTTAGAATTATATCATACTATGTATAGGTCAATGATTAGTAGTTTATTATATGTAACAACTACGAGACTGGATGTAATGTAGGATGTATGTTTGGTTGCCAAATTCCAATCAAGCCCAAAAGAAACACATGTGGTTGCAGTAACAAAATTCTTAGATATCTAAAAGGTACTATGAATTATATGGTATCCAAAAAGCAATAACTTCACTCTGAGGGAATTCACTAATACAGATTGGGTAGGAAGTATTGATGACAGAAAAATCACTAATGGAGAAGCATTTTACTTAGGATATTTCTTGGTGTCATGGTTAATAAAAAATCAATCCTCCATTTCACTTTTTACAATATAATTTGAGTATATTGTGGATGCATTATGTTGTACCCAAATCATTTGGTTGAAACAAACATTAGAATATCTACTTGTGAAGTATGAGGACCCAATTATGATACACTATGACAACACAAGTGCTATAAACATATAGAAAAATATTGTTATGCACTCTAAGACAAAACATATGTTAGAATAGTAGAATCAAGATAAACTAGTTAACCTATCTAAGCAACCAACAACATATCATAAAAGATAAGAACGGGAAAATAAAAGGACAGAAGAACATTGATATACATGGTTCACCGTAATGGGTTACATCCACAGGAAGGTAGTCTTCTATTATCTCTAGAATGTCTTCTCCAATATTACAAGAGAGCAAATCACAAATACCCCAAAGAAAATAGATGATGCACAACAGTGTCACAATAGTACCACTATTACATCAAGAATGCATGATTTGTAGAGACTCACTTGACCCTATTATATACTAAGAGATGAAGAGGAATTACTCTCACATATTGCATGTGGGATGATATAATTCTGCAAAATAACACCTCTTAATACAATACCATGGAGAAATACTCTACAGAAGTAAATACACCACCATCTAACTATGGGAGAAATGTATTACTCTTTTACATAATATTGTAGGCAACTTCTGACATAACACAAAGAAATTATTACCTTCCAAGGAATATAATATATTGCAACACTCCCCCTTAATAATGGTTGGGAGAATGGCCCAAACTACCACTAAGGAAGGAAGGAGTCATTAATGCTCCCCCTTGATGACAACTTCTAGAAGAACCAAAGCTGCAAATAAGAAGAACACTTCGGCTGATGGAATTTGACGATGAACAATCGCTTCTCACTGAATCATGAAAGTGCACACAAACCAGGTTTACAATGAAAGACCCAATAATAAAATGTCGAGAACATGTGACGCAATCCGATCGCAAGATGCCCAAATCACCACAAGAATCATCACAACCATACATGATAGTTGAAGAACTTTGATATAACATCCACACCAGTGTATAGATACCTTTTGACGGCCGATACAATAGAAAATGTGGCTAACAACACCACAACAATGTACAAAAAAATCCATATGACCAATACACATGCGGATAGAAAACATTCTTCCAATCAAGGTACAATATAAATATCTGTAGAAGACCTCAAATATCGAAGAAACAAGACCCGAGTGGTCTATACATCAAAAATGATATCATACAGATGAACATCATGAATTTAACAACAGAAGATGGTGCTTCATTACTTCTAGAATAAGGTGAAATCTTAAACAAAGAACTTATGTGCACAAAAAATTTCAAGATTAAAGCATATAAAGATCATAAAACAAAATTGCTCATACAGAAATGAAAATGCTTATATACCAAAGGTTAGCAAACATCATATAAAGTAATGGAAACATAATATGATCAAATAAAATATTAACTTGCTCATTAAGGAAAATGAATTTACTTTTACACATTAAGTGTCAGCCACAACATATAAATAGTGAGCCGAAGATTTCACTTAAATATATGAAAATTTAGTAATCAAGCAACTAATCTGAAGCATAGGTGCATTTGTTATTAGTATGAGGTTAATATGCAAGAGATGAATTTCCTAAAAATGTCAGTGCTTCCATATAGGAACATTAGAGACAAGTAGGAACAAGATAACCTCTGCAATCATAAGAATAGAAATCTCATTGCAACAAGAACAAGGTGCTCATGATAAATAGTTCAAGATTTAAAGATTGCTCAAAGCCATATAAATATTGAGTAAAAGATAATCGAAATAAACATGAGATGAGATATAGATAAATCAAAATGTTTAATATGATCAACATATAGCAATTTATGATACTCATGATATCACTTATAAAAAATTATGAAATGACAAGTCACTAATGGTCGTAATCATGGGTTCATTTCTTGTTAACACTATGTAAATATGCAAAAGACGAAATGCCCTCGAAATGTCAATGCTTCCATATTGGAATGTTAGAGACAAATAGCATAGGAACTAGATACAATCTCTGTAATACATGAAAAAGAAACTATATCCCAATTAAATAACTTATGACAAGCCAACAAATATGATACCAGATAGATTAAAAAAATGATTTTACTTAAGAATTTAATTAGCAAGAGCATATATAAAGATATTCCTTATATAAGAATGAAATTGCATTTACATAAAGGTTAGCAATAACATATAAATAAAGTAAATAATGATCACTAGATAACACATATGAGATTGTTCTTATAAAATTGTTTTTATAAACAAAACGAAGAAAAGAACAAATTAATTATTAAGTATATTTAAAAAATATTTTTCATTAGATGGTTTATAGTTATCATCATGACAAAATACTAGAGATTCATGTCCTGAAAATATGCCAATATTTCCATATAGAAATCTGAGACAAATATATAGCAAGAACAAGAAATAATATCTTAATAAACATGATTAGAAGAAAAACCTAAATGCAAAAAATGAATAACAGAAAACTTACATACTTTACTGTACTGATCTGAATCTGCAAAAAACACAGTTAGAAAAACAATAAATGAAAGAGAAGCTTTTACTTACAACCTTTTGAAAAAATATGCCCAGAAAATCCTAGTCTTCTATTCTAGTTGCGAAAGTGGATCTAGAATGACATTTCCCATTCCAAAAACAGGTTATAATAAAACTTCCGATAAAAACTGACCAAGTTACGGCCCTTTTTTATAACTGTCGTTTTTATTTCCTAAATGAAGCCCAGAAATACCTAGTTTTATGTTCTGGTCACATGGGTGGATCCATAATGGTTGTTCCAATTCCAAAAACAAGCTACAATAAAAAACCGGTAAAAAATTACCAAGTTACTGTCGTTTTTATTACCGAAAGGAAGCCCAGAAATACCTAGTTTTCAGTTCTGGTCACGTGGGTGGATCCATAATGGTTGTTCCAATTCTAAAAATAGGCTATAATAAAAAAAACAGGTAAAAAATTACCAAGTTAATACTGCTTTTATTACATAAAGGAAGCCCACAAATGCCCAGTTTTCTATTCTGACTCCGTAGGTGGATCCAGAATGGATGTTTCGATTCCAAAAATAGGGTATAATAAAGATTCTGGTAAAAATTGAACAAGTTATGGCCCTTTTTTATAACTGTCGTTTTTTATAACGGAAGAAAGATCTCCTTGAGGAGAGCTCCGAAATCATGTAGATCTATAGAAAAAACATCAAGAAACCCTTGAAATAATTTTGCAAAAATCTTACACAACAAGTTAGGGTTAGGGTAAAAAAGGAAAAAAATAGAAACATGCCCAGATATGAAGAGAATCCTAATGGCTACCAGATAGAAAGAAAATCTACAAATGACAATGCCCAAATGATAATCGTTATTGATTGAAAGCTATAGAAGGTACTAGATCATAACAACCTGCTCTGATATCATGTTAGAATAGTAGATTCAAGCTAAAATAGCTAACCTATCTAAACAACCAACAACATATTATAAAAGATAAGAACGGGAAAAGAAAAAGACAAGAGAACACCGATATACGTGGTTCACCCTAATAGGTTACATCCACAGGAAGGCAATCTTCTATTATCTCTATATTGTCTTCTCCAATATTACAAGAGATCAAAGCACAAATACCCCAAAGAAAATAGATGATGTACAATGGTGTCACAATAGTACCACTACTACATCAAGAATGCATGATTTGTAGAGACTCACTTGACCCTATTATATACTAAGAGATGAGGAGGAATTACTCTCACATATTGCATGTGGGATAATATAATTCTCCAAAATAACATATCTTAATACAATAACATGGACAAATACTCTACACAAATAAATACACCACCATATAACTATGGGTTAAATGTATTACTCTTTTACATAAGATTGTAGGCAACTTCCGACATAATACAAAGACATTATTACCTTCAAGGAATATAATATATTCCAACAATATATTCCAATCAAATATCATTTTATGAGAGAGCAATTGTCTCAAAAAGTGGTCAAATTGGAGTATATTGATAAGAAGGAACAAATTGCAGACCTTTTTACTAAACCATTACCTGGAGAGTAATTTTCCTATCTTAGGAAGAAATTGGGAATTATACCTCATTGTTAAAACTTAACTAAAAGCATGAAAACCCTATCACAAGAAAAGGAGAAATGTTGACAGGGGGAGAGACACCCACAGGGAGAGTGATTTTCAAAAAATCGGAGGTCCATTAGTAAAAGACCATGAGACACATAATTTAGCATTTAAGAGTTTAATAATTCTGAAGGTATACATAAAAATGGAGCAATGTTACAGGGGGAGTTTTTTCTTGAAAATTTGTCATTGTTGTCAAGGAGGGGGGGGGGGAGGAGTTCATTTTGGATGTCAAAGGAAGATGTTGTCAATTAATGCCAAAGGGGGATATTGTTGATTAAATTGGTATTGTTGTCAACATAAGATCATAAGGAAACATTGATGAAATATTAATTGATGGAAAAAGAAAAAAAATATTGAGCCAAAATGTCAAAAGTCCTTAACAAAATATCACAGTCGAAAGATCAAACTCGGAGTCGAAAGCGTTAGTTTCCAATGTTAAGATTTTGGATTTTTTGACTCCAAAGGTGGAAAAGTCGGAGTCGGAAGCATTAGTTTCCAATGGTAATTTTTTGTAGTTTTTGATTCTGAACATCGGAAATTCTAAAAGCCGAAAAGTCGGAAAATCAATGAAAAGTCGGAAACCAACGCTAAGTTTTTGGAGTTTCCTATTCCAGTCGGAAAGACAAAAACCAACGCTAAGTTTTTGGAGTTTCTGATTTTGAAAGAAGGAAAGTCGGAAACCAATGCTAAGTTTTTAGAAATTTTGTTTTCTGAAATTCAAAAAGTCGAATAGCCGAAAAGATAGAAAATCAAAAAGTTATAAACCAATAGTAAGTTTCTGGAGTTTCTGATTCCGAAATTCGGAGAGTGGGAAAGTCGAAGTTAGAAGCAAAAAAAAGGAGGTTCTGACTCTCGACATCAGACTTGGAAAAGTTGAAGTCGAGATCATTGACAAATATCAAATTATTAAGTGTAGTTATTAGTTGGAATCAGTATGTCAAAGTCGGGATTGCAAAGCCAAAGTGATGCATTATCACATTGTTAATTCGCAGCTTTTGTAACGAAGATGTTATTTTATGATTTGTTGATTTGTGAAGGGTCACAATGAAGATACATTATTATTAGATGAAGAGGCATAGTTGAGGGTATATAAGAAAATATTTAAACCTTAAAATAAGTGTCTATGTGCATTTATTGAAAGATACATAGGTTTACATAAGTCAGAGATTGAATTATCATATAAGGATGGTTGGGAGGCGCCAAGATAGGCTGCAAGCCATTAGAGGGTTGTATCCTCCTTCCAGTTGTTGCTGGTAAGTAGGGTGTTGGTGTATCCTTAAATTGTAGCTGAAAAACTTGGGTTTTGGTGCATCCAGTAAGTTTGTACTTGCAAAATATTTGTAAATAAAATTTTGCAGTAATAGAAAGTGTTGGTGGCTTTCCTTATTAGGCTTCCACGATAATATTGCATGTTTTGTTTCTATTGATGATTTTATTTTTAAAGTGATAGAAATTGAATAAGATAGATCAATACTGATTCAACCGCCACCCCCCAGTATTTCTTGAATTTCCTACAACCATTGCACTTCAAATTCAAGACCATTTGGTGTCAGTTGTATCCCCCTAGAGTCATGACTAGTTAAGCTCGAATTTGCCCAAATTGTAAATTTATCCAAAAATTTCAAGTAGGTTTATTACAGTGGCATCAGATCATGGTATTGACATGTTTTTAATTCCTCTATTTTTGTTTCTTGATGATTATCTCCCTCCATTAGAGACTGGAAATGAATATTTCATTAGTAGAGAAGAAGAAGGTGAAGAAGTCAATTTTGCTTTAGTGGTGATTAAGGCTAAACTAGGAGTAGAACCTATGGAAGATAAAGAAGAAGAATTTATGTCATTCATGAAGCCATATTTTTATGAGATTACTAGGCATCTTATGCAAGGATTCAAATTGTTGTCTAGCCAACTTGGGGGTAAGTTGGTAGTAGGAAGTAGTAATAGTTCACATCATGAAGAGAAGAAGACCTATAGGGAAACTATTTTCTCAAAGACTAGACCTCAAAATTGACCCCATGACTTCAAGATATGGCCTAACCTACAACTCCTAAGTTTTTAGAGTATAAGGAGATCCTTGACAATCGTTATAGCATGAAGGAAGCAGAATATGAGTGGCAGCAACCTAGTGAAGAATTTAAGAAAACTCTGCCTTTCAATCCGTTCTTCAAGGTATCTAGAAAACTAAAGTTTGGAGGAAATGGAGATATGAAACATTTTCTAAATCAGGAGTTGAAGTATACCATAGGCAAGGTAATTATCCCTTCCTTTGATGTCTCTTCCCAAATTTTTGCTAGTGCTTGGACACAAAAACTAGATGTGTATTTTTAGTTGAATCCTATGGTTAAAGAGGATGCATTTAAAATGGCCATTATACATATTGAGGGAGAAGCCAATGATTTTGGTTCCATGGTCTTAATACCTTGGTACATGATCATATTTAATCCTATGAAGATTTTACCAAGTATTTAGTGGAGAGTTTCGATAGGAAAGACCTTGAACTTCCTTTTAAAGAATTGGCACAATTGAAGCAATTGGGACCCCTATTATAATTTCAAAATATATTAGTGATGGTTTCTGGTATCTCTATGGATAGGTTGGTTATACTATACACTGATGGTTTGGAATAACCTTTGAAAGGGATATTTAAATCCCACAATCCAACTACATTGAAGGATGGCATAAATTTGACAAGAGATCTACAAAATTTGCTTCGAAGGACTCGGTATCCCCCTAATCCTAATTTTCCTTACAATTTCAAAGAAGGGAGGAAACCGTGGAAAAAATGACTCTTTTGTTAAGGAGAATAAGGAGGGACCAAGGAAAGAATAAATCAAGAGGAATAAGTTGTGATTCACATGGTAGCGACCTTGGGTTCCTGGACATAATTGTTCTAAGGGGAAGCAAAACTAAATTGAAGTCTTCTTTGAATATGATGAGGAGGATATGGAGGAATAATTAAAACTTGCAACTAAAGAAGAGGGGCATGCTACATCAGAAGAGAAGCACCCCTCTCCTGAGAAATGAAAAATTGTAGTACTTCCAGGTGTTCCTATATTTCATATCATTCGACTCAAGGGTAATACATAAGGACAAAATGTTACAGTTCTAGTTCATGGAGGAGCCACTCATAACTTCATAGATGCAACCTTGATGTAGGGGATAAATATACATGTTGAAAATTTTATAGCTTCACAATCATCATTCCAGGTAAAAATTATATGGACTATACCAAATGGATTCCAAAGCTTCAATTTACTATAAGAAATCACACTGTTACTGATAATTTCTATGTAGCGAATGTGGCTGATACAAATGTGGTTTTGGGAGTCCTATGGTTATGTTATATATGGGTGCATACAATGAATTATCATGTCCCTGAAACTTTGAGGTTCAAAAATTTGGGAGGGAAACACATATTGCTGAGAGGAATGCACACTTACCCTTACCAAGTGGTGTCTTCTCATAGTATGAGGTCTACCTTGAGAAATGGGGACATTTAATGGGTTGTTGAATGTTTGATCACATCTTACAAGACTCACTTGAAGGTTCCCAAACATCCAAAGGAGATAAAATAATTGTTGGTTAAGTATGAGAAGGTTTTTGGAGACCTTCCTCGAGGAAGGCCACCTGACAGAGGGGTGGAGCATACCATTGAATTAGAGATATGGAATCGACAAATCAAAATGAAGCCCCATATACACCCCAAAAGGATTAGATATGAGATTGAGGAGGCCATTAAATAAATCTTGGAATTGAGTCTCATAAGACCTAGCACAAGCCCTTATGCTTCTTCAGTTGTCATGGTGAACAAAAAGGATGGAACCTTAACAATGTGCATTGACTTTAGATCCTTGAACAAGAAGATAGTGAAGAATAGATATTCCATCCCAAGGATTGATGAAATCATGGATGAGCTCCATGGAGATAAGCTCTTCTCAAAGATTGAAATTAGATCTGGTTATCATTAAATTTGAATGAGGGAGGAAGACATCCCAAAAATTTCCTTTAGATGTCATATGGTCACTTTAAGTTCCTTTCCATGCCTTTTGGATTGACAAATGCTTCTGCCACATTTCAATCATGCATGACCGATATCTTCCACAAGCAACTTCATAATTTTGTACTAGTTTTCTTTGATGATATTCTTATTTACATTAAGGCATGGAAGGAGCACTTGCATCATCTAGAAATTGTCCTGAAAATTATGTATGATCAATATTTGTTTGTTAAGCTATCAAAATGTGAGTTTGGTATGACATAAATTTTGTATCTTGGACACATCATTGATAAATATGGTGTGAAGGTGTACATGGAGAAAATAAGAGACATTATTGAATGGCCACGTCCCAAAAATATTACTGAATTGAGGGGATTCATTAAGCTTTGTACCTACTATAGGAAATTTGTGAGGATATACTCCCAACTCACTTCACCTCTCACTGATTTGACAAAGAAATATTCTTTCCAATGGAATGAATAGGCTCAAAAGGATTTCCAAAGAATGAAATAGGTAATTAGTAATTGTCCTATTCTTGCATTACCTGATTTTTCTAAACCATTTGTCTTGGAGTGTGATACTTCATGGGAGGGCATTGGAGCAGTCCAAAAGTAAGGAGAACACCCAATACCTTTGAAGAGTAGGAAGATACAACCACATAAGAATATTTACTCTATTTATGACAAATAAATGTTAGTCATCGTGCACTCTTTGATGAAGTTCAGACAATACTTGGTGGGAAATAAGTTTGTGGTCAAAACTGGCCATAATAGCCTAAGATACTTCCTAACTCAAAAAGAACTAAATGAAAGGAAACAAAAGTGGATGAGTATGACTCAGGTGTTTGAATTTTATATTGAATATGTAAAGGGAAATAATAATGTGGTAGCAAATTCCTTATCTAGAAGACCCTCTATTTCTCTAATGGATGTTGGAGAAGATTAAAAAGCTATATTAGAAGTAGAATATGCCAAGGATAAGTTTGCTTGTGAATTTTTTGATGGGAATAACCATGATGATAGATATAAGGTGTTAGTAGGTAATAATCTACTACAAATAAAGAATCTATTTGGTCCCTAGTCTGAGCTTGAAGAAAAATGTTTTGAAGAGTGTTCATGATTCTCCTTTAGTAGGACACCCCGATTTCTTCAAAATAGAATGTTGAGAGAAATATTCTCTTGGAAGGGGTTGAAGAATGATGTTTTAAAATATGTGAATGAATTACGAACATGTCAGCAAAAAAAGTAGAGCATAATCATCCAGTTGGTCTCTTGTATCCTTTTCTTATACTAGAACAAAAATGAGAGAGCATTTCCATGGATTTCATCTTAGTTTACCCAAAGTGCTGAGTAAGGATTGCATATTTGTAGTGGTGGATATGCTCACTAGATTTGATCATTTATTTGCTACTACTACATCTTTCAATGTTGCACAAGTGGTTGATCTATTCTTTAGAGCAATTTTCAGATTGCATGGGTTTCCCAAGAGAAATGTTAGTGATAGAGATAGCATATTTTTTAGTGTATTTTGGCAAGAAATATTCAAAATGGTGGGAAAAAACTTGACCTAGAACAATATATCATCCACAAAATGATGGCCAAACAGAGAGGGTCAATCAATGGTTGGATGGTTACTTGAGAAACTATATTAGTGGGAAGCAAAAAACATGGATCAAATGGTTTCATTTGGGTGATTTTTTCTATAATACTACTTTTCATATGTCCATTGGAATGTATCATTTAAAAGAAATTTATGGTTATTTCAAAGATATTTTCAAGGTTTTGAAAGATAACTTGCAGGTTTCCCAAAACCAACAAAAACAATATGCAGATCAACATTGATTGGAGAGACATTTCCAAGTGAACGACTTGGTTTATTTGAGGTTGCATCCCTACAAAAAAAACTCCTTAAAAGGAAAAGGTTAATAAAATATCAAACCAAGGTTTTATGGTCCCTACAAAGTGGTTTGAAAAGTTGGAGAAATGGCATATGAATTGGAACTTCCAAAAGGAATTAAAATCCATTGTGGATTTCATGTTTTGTGACTTAAAAAGGAAATAGGGAATATTTCAGTTTCAGAAACATTACCTCTCTTGTATGATGAAGGAAAACTCATTCTCATTCCAAAAAGAATAGTGAAGACAAGGGGAATAAATCTAAGGAGCAGAACTATAAAGGAATACTTGGTACAATGGGAGGATTTTCCTAGTGAGGAATCCACTTGGGAAGATCAACAAACTTTGAAACATCTAAAATTGGAATTGATTGATGACAAGAAATATTGGGTGGGGAGGAATGTCATGTCCCCATCCAAATAAGACTACTTGCAAACAATGTTTCACCAAACTACCAATTCCCTAGGTTAAGGTGGAGGCATAAAATTTTGTAATAAGGGAGCTATGAGACCCAAAAGGACCTTAGTTTACCACATTAACATTAAATTGGTTCACATAAAGAATAACTGTTAACAAAATAAGGTGGAATTGACTCATGGATACACTTGGAGGCTCATGGAGACCTAGGGTGGATAAATTCCCCCACACACTTGGCATGACCTTCATCCAAATTCAAATCCATGAGGAATGTAACGTTCTTGGGGTGATGTGGTGTCAAATATCATATCATGATCCAAGGAATCTGAATTAGTAAAATATAGTAACTCCCATGGAAGAGGAAGAGACTAAGAATACAATGTGTGCCAATAGGAAGGAGATTCCATGCACTCTATGACAACAAATGATGGAAGATTCTATGAAAAATATGAAAAATTCAGACATGATTGTAGACCTATGACAAATATGACATGACATGGATAAAAATAGCCACCAAGAGGGTGCATTTGGGAGTTAGAGGAATCCATTTGAATTGGGGAAATAATTGGAGCATGAAAGTGAAGACAAGTGTCATAGTTGTTACTAAACCACTAAGATGAGTTGGAGGAATCATATGGAGGGAAATTCGACCTTAGGAGTCCTCATGAAGTTAATAATAGGATTCATTGAGGAAGCAGAACAGATTTTGATCATTTGTTAATTTTCCTTTGGCATTTTGGAGAGCTTTTTCTTGTCTATTGTACGGTGAGTGTTCACTCTCCCTGCTCATGAACCAATTTCGAGGGAGTTGGATTACTTTACAAGTTGGTTTATGGAGAGGCCATTAATACCTATCATTGGATATGAATTAATTATTTTTAGTTTCAGTTTGAATTCCCATACTGTTCAAGTCTCATCTATCTCCCCCTTCTCTCATTCCTACTTCACTATTCCCCATACTCTCATGAGATGGCACACTTGTTGGAGTGGTTCTTGCACTTGGCTAAGTCTATTTGATGCCCAAAATTGGGTATGTTAAGTATGGATCTATAATCTCATGTTCATATACTATATAACTCTAAATCTAAGTAATCCATATGTGAATAGCTTGCATTTCCATGCTATTAAACCATTGGTTTTCATGTATTTGGCTTGCATTATGGAAGAGCTGTATATCATATTTGTATGAGGGAATTTATCTCATGTTTAGTGTTTTTGGGGTAGTAATTTTTTTATGTCAATGTTCTTATTTATCATTCCACCATTCTAAACTCTTCCATATACATTTCATGAGGAAAAATCGAGCTAGTAATGACATTTTCCCTTAAGCAATTTTGTTGAGAGTTGTCATATGGATGTTGCAATTTATAATCAGCCCCTGATGTCTAATATAAATATTAATACTATGTTCCCAAATTTTTTAGGATCGTACTTGAGTTGGGAAACCAATTTCGCCTACACCCTAGGGGGGAATGTGACCACAATTTCCTAGTAATTTTGTGCTTTCTATCATTATTCCAAAACCAAGTTGCAGAGGCTTAAATTCAGAACCAAAGTGTTAATAGGTTATCTTGGCAGGTACTAATACTCACCATACCATTTCATTTCAAATTCAGGACCATTTGGTGTCAATTGGAACCCCCTAGAGTCATGACTAATTAAGCCCGAATTTTCCCAAATGGTACCTTTCTCAAAAAAATTCAAGTAGGGTTATTACACTCCCTACATTAAAATGCACCAACTTGAGCACCATGTAGATTGGTTAAAAATGAAGGTGAGTCAAACAATGGACTCATTAAAAGGGGGAATTAAAAATTTAAACGGAAGGGGGGGTTAGAAATGTTAAATTTTGGAATGCACAACATCACAACACTATGTTCTAAATCATGTGAAATACCAACCTATATCTAGATTATTAGATCAAGCTTCTCTTAGAATTTAACAAAGAGATAGACAACAAAATAGAAGAAATATGAAGAAAATATTAAGTATAACACAAGAGTAAAACACTCAAGTGGATTGATCTTCCATTTTATCCTAATTAATAAGGGGAGTACAATATATAGTTGCTCTCAAGAGACAAAATCGAGATTATTAGTGGTGAGGTGAGTATCTCACATTAATGTTGGCTTATCTTTACTAACCCCCCCCAATCTATGACATTGTGCCAAGTGTAACTCTAAGTAGAGGCCATAATGAGGTGAAATGAACCAGATGGACCATGAAGTGGTTAGGCTAGTCAACAAGTGTGGAATGAATCATCATGAGTTTTTTTAAGGTGTTTTAGTGTCTTGGTAGTGGTGATTAATGATCAATTTGACAAAAAAAAGTGCATTAGCACCCTAGCTAGGTCCATCCTTATCCCATAAAATAGGGAAGAGGGGTGCCTTCCTCATTAAATGCATGGATTAACTCCCCAAAATAACGAAATTGGGTGCACTTATGGACAAACAATATTTTATGGCATATCCAATAGTCTAAGTGGATCAAATGTGGACAAACTATGATCCAAGGCACTATACTATGAACTAGAACCCTTTTCACATGGATCAACTTTAAGTAAACACTTGGAACCTTGTGCAAAGATTATTAAACAAGGTATAAATGGGAATTATGTTCCAACACCCCCCATTATGCAAAAATGGTTGTGATCAATTATTGAGGGCCCAAGCAACAAGGATTATGGTCACCCTTTACATTATTAATCCATATCAACTGAGCAAAGATGAAAAACCACATGGGGAAAATCCTCCCTAAAAAATGGAGATGAAAGAGAAACAAAAAATTGTAAACTCTCCAAACTAAATGAGTATGTCTGGAAGAATATTCTTCTTGGGAAGAAGTGGAATGTGCTCAACCAACTCAAGAATATGTATAGCTGCATGATTGATCTTGGGACCATGTATTACAACTAAAACATACTGATAGGAGAGCGAGGGCTTCTCTTCATAATGGAACTTTGAACCAACCAGGGTGACATGCCCAAAAGAGACTTGAGGTGCTTGAAATAGCAAACCAATGGTGGTGAAAGTTATCCCAAGCAAATCATAAGGCTCTTGAAGCATCAACTACGAAACAAGAGAGTTGTAATCAACTCTAAGAAAGTAGAACAAGAGTCCCAAATGCACCATTGTGATGGAAAATACTTCTCCATCTTCAAGTGAGCTTGAGGAAATTCTACTAGTCATGGTGTAGGAATAGATAAGAAGAAAAAGTGTGTGAAGCAATGAGAGATATTCACTTGAATTCAAAACATCTCCTTGACGATATTTCAAACCAATACTCTCATGTGAAAAAAAAAACATATTTTAGAGAAGGATCATTATGATCAACAACTAGCAACCCATCTTCAACATTCATAACATAAGGCATAGAGGAGAAAGACATGGAATGAAGAGACATCTCTTCAACAGTATTGATGAAAAAAACTCGTCTGTTATCTTCATGAAAACCAACTTCTTGGAAAAAAGAGGAAGGCACGGAGGAAGAAAGTTGAGTTGGATCATTTGTTTAATATCTATTTTCTTCTTCTTCATTTTGAACAACTTCTTGAGAAATCAAACATAACAAACTATAATACAATAGCGTGTATCCTAAATCATTAAGAATGTTAATCAAGGAATATCAAAAGATGCTTTTTTTATTGGCTAGAACTGCTCACATCCTATTGAATTTTTTTTATTGTAAAGTAGTTAAATGAGTCTAGTCACCAAAAATATTTGAGCCCGAAAAAAGGAAATCGGGACAATTTCCAATCAAAATATAAGTTAACCGGTCGTTTTCTCAAATCAAGCATAGTCACCCAACCGAAATTTCCAACCCACGGTGAGTTTAATGTAGGTTAAGCGTATGGATATTCAAAATTGCATTCAATTAGCACCATTAGTAACAATCTTGGAAGTGTAAGACATGCCAAGAATGGGTGGCGCAGTTATGATATGAGCCGCCTTTAGATCTACGTGGTGGAATGAAATTAATTGCGAATCCATGATCGATTGATCATGGTGGGTAGTTTCAAAAAATTTCATTTCTCATGAATTTGAATGAGTGATTTTTACAACAATGTGTTTTGTTTTGGACTACCTGATACCCTGCAACATAACCAGAAAAACATAAAACATAATTTTGATTATGTAAAAACGTCTTGTGGATACCTTCATAATTTTAAATTGGCATTAGAAGCAGCATTACCTGATGAGACTCCTTTGGCGTGAATTCTACCGACCTTGACTCATCCACACAAAATCATATTATTCTGACTCAGGTATTCCTTCATTGTACTTCATCCAGTCCCATCCTTATCTCAAGTGATAGTAAATTGCACTTGCCTGTCACTTCTGTTGATGGTAAAAAATGGAAAGAATCTGGACATTAGCATATAGAATAATATTGTAATGAATGTGCTCTAAAAAATTCTGTAGAATGCACTTGGCTGATATGGCATTATGATATGGATTTGCTTTATTAGTTGCTCATATAGCTTTGATGTCAATGTTACAGTCTGTTAATGTGATAGCTGTTAAGATCAATATGTGTACATCTATCCAGCAATGAAGTTGTTATCTATTTTGGGAAAGCTATTAAGTCATTTCTACAGTCTACCGTAGTCTCGAAGGTTGTTTTTTTCATTATTGTTCAATTTGTCTTTCACTTGGTTTTTGACATTGTTGTTTAATTTTTCTTTCACTTGGTTTTTGACATTGTTGTTTAATTTGCCTCTCAATTTGTCTTTCACTTGGTTTTTGACACTATATTGTGTACATCATCTTCATGAATTTATAAACATTTCCACGTTCTACAACTAGTTTATTTATTTATTTTGGTTCAAAAACTGCCTGATGTATGCATTTTTACAGAGCATGGGATTTTTAGTCTTAAAATGATTATATCAAAAAATTTGACCATGAAGATACCATGAATTTATCATAACAAGAGTATCATAGTATAGGAATTAAACATATACTTATTCATATTTGTAAGTATTTCGGTGAAATTGAAATTAATCACTAAAATCCTGATTTGTTATGTAAAAAATAGAGTGTTAATCTACAAAAATGGGCTTAACAAAATGCATGCTGCAGTACATACATATATTATTAATTTGAAGTAATACCATGGGATTGAAGACATATATATATGTTTGAAATAAAAAATCTTTCAGTTTCGTAAAATTATGTTTCATTTTCCCATAGTTAATTTGACAAAATAACAAATTTTATGTTTGGAACCAAGTCTTACCAGGTTCATAAAAATGCCTGCCTAATTGTCACTACTGAGTATTTTTTAGTGATTTAAGTTGGAAATGGTGTGGTTTACTATTTTCCACCTTACTGTATATATAGGTTTTCAATTTGGGTTCCAAAAGTATCTGCAATGTCATTTTTGCAGAGAAGGATATTTTTAGACATAAAATGAGTCAATAAATTTGACCATTCATATATTATGAATTTATTAGAGTAAAGAGTATCCTTATTTATGCATTAAATATGTACATATTCATAATTTGTAAGTATCTTGGTCAAATTCAAAATTAATCAGTAAAATCCTGAGTTGTTGTGTAAGAAACAAAGTGTAAATTTGTAAAACTAGGATTACAAAAATGCACGCCACAACCTAGGCCCATAGCACCAAGATAGTATCTTACTTATATCATACTATAAGTATTATACATGTAAATTATTATATTTTATAAGTAGCATTGTCATAATTAGAAAAAAATGTCTAAATTCATAATTTTGTTTTGTAAAACAGAGTGTAAATCTGTAAAAATGGGCTTAGAAAAATGTCTTCCATAATGTTTCTAGAGGTAATTTTTTAAAACTAATTCCATATAACTAGAGATATATATACTATGGACAAAAACCTCCTTCATAATTTTTAGAATATGTTTATTTTGTGTACAGTAAAGTTTTGAAAATTTTAATTTTTCTGTTTTGAACTTTATTTGACTAGGTTTGTAAAATGCATGCCTATCCTTCATTGTTTAGTATTTTTGAGTGATCTCAGTTGGATATGGTGTTTTTTATTATTTTACACCTTCCTGTACTTCTATTTGTCTATCCTTGGCTAAAAACATGACTGTTGTGCAAAAACATTGCAAGGCTGCCTTGTAAATGTGAAATGCCCACTTAGTCCACTAAAATGCAAGCATAAGTTCCATCCTTAGTTATTTTTAAGTGGATTAAATTGGATAATATATGTTTCTTCTTCCCATGTTCTTACACATGTCCAAATATGTCTCATAATATTTGCATGAAGACCAGATATGTCTCATAACATTTGCATGAGGATCTTGTAGCGGGCCCACAGCCTCAAGATAGTATTCTATTTATATCATACTATATGTATTATACATGTATGAATTATCATAATTTATAAGTAGCATGGTCATAATTGAAAAGAATGTCTAAATTCAGAATTTTGTTTTGTAAAAGCATAGTGTAAATCTATAAAAATGGGCTTAGGAAAATGCTTGCCATAATGTTTATAGAGGTGATCTTAAAAACCTAATTCCATATACTTGGAGCTATATATACTATGGAAAAAAACCTCCTTCATAATTTTTAAAATATGTTTATTTTGTGTACATTAAAGTTTTGAAAATTATAATTTTTCTGTTTTGAACTTTATTTGACTAGGTCTGTAAAATGCACGCCTAACCCTCATTGTTTAGTATTTTTGTGTGATCTCAGTTGGATATGGTGTTTTTTATTGTTTTACACCTTCCTGTATTTTTATTTTTCTAATATTGGCTAAAAACATGCTTGTTGTGCAAAAACATTGCAAGGCTACCTTGTAAATGTGAAATGCCCGCTAGTCCACTAAAATGCAAGCATAAGTTCCATCTTTAGGTATTTTTAAGTGGCTTAAGTCAGCAGGAAACCGCTTAAGGACATCCTTATTGAGTCTTAAGAAGTGGTCTGGATGGTTTAACCACAGACTAAATGAGGGGAACAAAAAATTTAAGGAAATTGGTAGCTGGTTCTCTGGGAAGTCACTTGAAGATGTAGATGAAAATGACATTATTTCTGGAATTGGGTACTTCATGAGCAAAATCTATAGTGAAGATTCTAAATTTGAGGATGTTCTTGAACACCTAGATGGAGTGCTTCATAAACATCAATCAATTGTTATGCAAGAGATCCGTAATGATTTTATGCCTAGGAATATGGCTTATGTATTTATTGAATCAAGCATAAGCCATAAGGCTTTGCAATGTCTGAAGCAGATTGACCATCATGGTGTATTGCAAGGGGTTAGTCCAACTCCATTTTTCCAAGGAGATGAAAAAGTGGAGCAAAGAAGCTGAGGATATTGATATGGGTTGAGAGAGAACTGATGGTCTCACATATGGAGTTAGAGTGAAGCAAGTAAAGTCAAATTCTTCCTTTATGGTTGAGTCCTATGAAAAGAGGACTGGAAGTAGAGTCATTGAAGTTTCTTTCAAACTTGGTATTGATTCTCATGTACATTATGATCGAGGTGGGAAGGTATGTGAGATATTATTTGAGTTACTAGAAGATAGTGGCTTGATGTCTTGTGTAAGCCTTGGAAAATGGGATGGAAATCAGAAGAATATAAACAGGTTTTAGCACATGATTCCAATCCTACAAATGAGGATAACTTAATGAATCAAATAAACAAACTTTCACAAGATGGGATCATTAATTCCAGATGGAAGGGTAGTGGAAGTGAAAATGTTCGAGTGGCATGATCTAGTGGCCATATGCATTTTAGTATGCAATAATAATGTTTCTCCAATGGAGAATAATTTTTGTCCTTGGTGCATATGCCATAAAAAAACTATACACATGGTTACAAACACTAGTAGAAAATGAGAAATTAATGACTAAAAAAATGGCTAAAATCAGGCTATAAACGACTATTTTTGAGTTGGTGACTAATAGTACCAAATTTCCACTATCTTATAGCTAGTCGTATTTCACTAGTGATTAATAGCTTGACTTAGTAGTCATTGATTTAGTCATTGATAGACAATGATTTAGTCATTGATAGTCAATGATTTAGTCATTGTTTTAGTCATTGATACTTAATGATTTAGTCATTGATTTAGTCCGCGTGGGCTTCACTTGTTGACCAATATCCTATAACGTTAGTTCATATTGTGGGTTTTAAAATTACTAAAAATTGAACCAATATATTGCAAGTATTGGGGGGGATGAGGTGTTTAAGGTGGGGGTAGGTAGAGTGGTTTATAAGGATTGAGGTATAAAAAGGGGTGGGGAGAAGGTTTTAAGTATTGGGAGGGGGTTTCGACAAAAAGAGTTTGGGTCAATATCTCTGGAAATTAAGGGTATTTTTTAATATCCCACGATCGCACGTGCTATGTGAGATGTTCCTAAGTGAATTCCCCGTAATTAAGTCATGGATTTAGTCATTGATTTAGTCGCTGAGTGAGTCATTGATTTAGTCGCTGATTTAGTCACTGATTGCAACCATTAATGACCAAATATACGACTAAATAAACTACTAGATGTTAACATATTAATGACTAAGCTAAATATGACTAACATACAGGAAATTAGCTACTAATAGTCGTATATATGCGAATTTAGTCGTTTTTGTAGTCACAAATTTATGATAGGGAACGGAGGAATCGAACCACCAACCTCCTGCCTATAATTAGGTAGGTGCTCTACCATTGAGCTAGCACCCTTTAAGAAATTGTTATTTCTTGACAATGATGATATTCAAACAAATTTATGATAGATATCAATCTACAAACTACATAATTATTACTATTACAACTTACCAGTAACTAGTATTTATGATAAACTAATTCCTGAGAGCTATGTACAATTTTACCTATAACTAAGGCCAATAAAAATACTACAAATACTCTTACCAAAGAGATTTAGTGATGAGTACCTCTTCCCCTTCTTCATCACTATCATTCTCATAGTCCAAAGAAGAGTCCTTCCTGAAAGGATTTCGAAGCCCAATGCCATTACGCCATCAAAAACAAAGAGTCAGAAACAAAACTTTCCCTCTTGTCTGCCGCAGTATTAAGAGTCCATGAGCTTCAAGGTGTTTCATATGTTCCTCATCATGGAATATCAAAATTAAAACACAACCTATTTCTTTGATAATTAATAATCTTAAAATTATGCAAAGTATATTCACATTTTCTTTGAGAAGGTTCCATAATAAGCAGGTCTATGGTTGTGATCAAACTGCAAAAGGTTTCTTCTCTTATTGTGAAGCCTATTTTAGCTTTAAATCAAGTGATAAACATTCTAAGAGACAGGAAGATTCGGAAACTTATTTCTAATGGAGACTCGACGATTATCATTTGCAAAATTAGAGACTTGACTCCCTATGTACCGTAATGTCTTGCAAAAATGATCTCTAGACCTAGAATTCAAAGAATTGCAAGTATTTTGACTTGGGGAATTGCAAGCATTGCAAGTATTTAGCATTGAATCATTTACTATTTCAAAGGTACCATTTTGTATGGAGGAGTTATGCTTTGTGAATCATTATTCCTTGGCTATAAGGGCACCTAATAGTGGATTCAATAATTAAAGAGTCATGTTGCAAATATAAAGAGAAATACCCTGCTCCTACAACATTGTCTCTTTAGAGAAACCTTTAAAGAGTTGTATATTTGGCTTCTAGGTGATGATACCAGTTATTTGAAAGGCAAGACAACTGGTTAAGCATGAATTAAACTTGAAAAACTTGCAAACTATTAGATATAACAAAATATATATTAGCTCTGTGTTGAGATGTACAGGATCTGAAACAACTTCCATGATGATTGGACAACAGTTCACAGAGAGAAATAACCATTGATAAGAACTGAAATTTCCTTAGAATGTATGGTCACCTAAAATAAGACTACACTAACATTTAGATTCTAGTAAGATTTTGAGATTGACTAAACCTATCGAAAAGGTTGGAGAGACTGGTATTCTACAATGTTCTTATAATGCAGTTGCATAAAGGCATATTCTTATCAAGATTTATGACTTTCAAAATGAAGAAATTTACTTGACATTGAAATGCACATTTATGATGAAGCAAAGGATAGAGAAAATCATGATGAGGTTCATATTCCCCATTTGAGCTGCCTACATTGTTCCATTCTCTTTATCTAAGGGCTTTGAGCCAATTATATGATGATTTAATACTGGGTATTTCCACTAGGCGGGCTTACATTTCTTCTTATTCTTGATTAGTTTATTTGTAGGGCAGCCTCAAAAACTCACTTATGACAAGAAGTGGCTAGGTGACCAATCTTACTACAGGATCTACCCTTGAAAGTGACTTGTTCATAAGTCAAACTTCTATTTCCAAAATACTCCAACATCAAGAAGTATTTCCTCTGTAAGATTAGGGCCTCAAGTTAATAGTGCATTTATACTCCAGATGAGTGTGGGATGACACTACACATGCCATTCCCAACTCTAATATTCAGTTTTGAATGCTCTCTGCCCATATTTGTTATCAAAGGTGGAAAAATGAGAATCATGTTCTGACATCGACTGGAGCAAGACAACACTCTCAATGATAGCAACACTGGTTTTGCAAAGGTAGGTGCTCATCGGTGAAGTATTCAGTTGAATTTCAAATGGGAATGGCTGATTTTTGAGAATTCAAGAGACGTTATAAACTAGAGGTCTGTTGGGGAACATTCCTCAAAATTCTCGATGTATTATGTTGTTGTGTATTCCATTTGAGTCCTGGGACTGTCATTTTAGAAGTTGGTTTGAACCTGTCATCATCAGGAGGCATATCTCCATGTTCAAGGTGGCACATTTCACTAGTAGAAAATGAGAAATTAATGACTAAAAAAATGACTAAAATCATGCTATAAATGACTATTTTTGAGTCGGTGACTAATAGTAGCAAATTACCACTATCTTATAGCTAGTCGTATTTCACTAGTCATTAATAGCTTGACTTAGTAGTCACT
The DNA here is from genome assembly GCA_001517045.1 of Pseudotsuga menziesii. Classification (NCBI taxonomy): domain Eukaryota; kingdom Viridiplantae; phylum Streptophyta; class Pinopsida; order Pinales; family Pinaceae; genus Pseudotsuga; species Pseudotsuga menziesii. Next base: position 16,598 of record LPNX010197781.1, on the reverse strand, counting down.
GATTTAGTCACTGATTTGGTCATTGATAGACAATGCTTTAGTCATTGATAGTCAATGATTTAGTCATTGTTTTAGTCACTGATAGTTAATGATTTAGTCATTGATTTAGTCACAGATTTAGTCATTGATTTAGTCACTGAGTTAATCATTGATTTAGTTGTTGATTTAGTCACGGATTGCAACCATTAATGACCAAATATACGACTAAATAAACTACTAGATGTTAACATATTAATGACTAAGCTAAATACGACTAAGATACGATAAATTAGCTACTAATAGTCGTATATATGTGAATTTAGTTGTTTTTGTAGTCACAAATTTATGATAGGGCACGGAGGAATCGAACCACCAACCTCCCGCCTATAATTAGGCAGGCACTCTACCATTGAGCTAGCACCCTTTAAGAAGTTGTTATTGCTTGACAATGATGATATTCAAACAAATTTATGATAGATATCAATCTACAAACTACATAATTATTACTATTACAACTTACCAGTAACTAGTATTTATGAAAGTAGTCATTTACGCAGTGGAGAATTGTAAATAAGAAGGAGATGTGTGGATGATTTCGCAAATCTCGACGTTTCAATCCCTACTATGGGAAGGGTAAGGAAGCTGCTGTGTCCCCATTACACCAATCACAGCAGGCACGCCTCGCTCCAAAGAAAACTGCACTTGGGATTCATGTGAATCCCTTGGTGCAAATGACATGGTCAAAACATTTCTCTTCAAAATTTATGCACCCCAGCTTGCCACCTAAGCATGCCATAAGGATTTCAGATAAGGGCATATCCTCAAACTCCATAAATCATTGCAAAAACAAAATACAGGACTTATCACCAAACTTTGCCACCCGTGCATATATATAGTTGTCATTAATAATCTTAACCAACTCAGGGAGGTATTTCACAATTAATATTCACCATTATCCTTTGTAAACTTGCTAGAGAAGCCAAGTTTGTTCACCTACTATCTTGTTTCTCAAAGTCCATTTTTTTTAGCTCGAAACTTGAGGTAGACTTGATTTATGTTCATAACTCACCTATTGACATAATTATGTCTACAAGATTTAATATTTGTATTTTCGTGTTTTATTGTAGGATATTTATTATTTAAAATGTCAAAAGCACAAGGAATAGGGAAGCTACCTTGAAATGGGAAGTTGAAGAAAGTCCCAACCCTTGGAAAGATGCAGATCCAATGTTGCTCACGGATACAAATCATTTAATTGGATTCCAAGATGACCTTGAGTGCCCAAATACATGCATAGAATGTTATTCAATGAAGACTTCCATAAGGACCATGATGACTTAGAGGTTTTTTGAAATATCAGAAAGCACATCCTTTACTTAATTGCTGCCAAACCAATAATATTACCATATAACGATGTTGTCAAATCGATATTCAGACACATTAATCTTGGAATGAGATCAGTCATAAGTGAAGGTATGGTTTCCATAGCTTATTTACAACCCTATTCATTCAAAATAATGTTCAAGCTGAAGAAAATTCAAGTACTATTGAACAAAACATTTCTGGATGAGTACAGAGCCAAGGAATTCAATCTAGTAAAAAAATTGAAAGATTGGTGGACTGAATATAAGGCCTTCTTAGAAAAGAATAATTGGATGTATTCTACACAATACTTGAGATACCCATATCGATTTATGAAAACCATGATTTTTATGTTATATGGCGAGGAGGGATCCTCTCATTTTAACATAGAATGGAATATATTGGCGCATCGTGTAGTAGACACATGGCATGATTTCAATTGGGTGAGCATCTTGTCTGTCAATCTACTGTGCTTCACTAGGGCCATTAAAAAGGTATAAGGATACAAAAACCAGAGTTTTTACATGTTATATTACACATTAGATGCAGTTTGTTCCTATAATCCTTTTCCCAAAATGGGATGAGAGTGGAAACCTAGTCTTCTACCTATGCATGTATATTGTTGTGAATTGTGGTCCTCCAACTATAGGTTATATTTCTATAACAGAAATTAAAGCCTTGCAAAAATTAAAAGAGAAATGAAGGGTAACCATACCAGTCATGATAAATTCCAATAAGGCCTCTTTCATATATCACACCAAGTGTATTCTTTTTTGCAATGGTTGGGACAACATTCATAACCCAAACTTTGCCGGATGTAAGTACTGCTGCAAAGCCACCAAGACCTGCATTCATGTCCATAACATTGCAATATCTACTCTCCCCAATATATTTGTTCATTCTTTTGTATCCTTTCACGTGCTTTCTCCACAACTGTGTATCAGCATTATATGTCTCAGCAGTAACACCTGATAATGAACCACTGAGAAATCTAGGAGGAACAACATTCAGGCGCTTTCGGTACTTCTCCAAAATCCCTCCAGACACATCATTAGCATCACTGACTTTAGGCATTTGCATAGTGCATCTTTGCATTCTCTTGTGCCTGGGGGGTTAGCATATTTTATAGACATTATCAGGTAAGCATAAAATTTCAATCATCTGAGTAAAACTAGGGCACTGTCAAAGCAAACTCTTCTTGTACTGTAATGAAATATGAAGCCAATTATGCAAACATGCTTGAAATTTTTTAAGATTTAGACAGTTAAACTTAAACCTGTCTGCAGCACAAGATCAATTCATGCATGGCCATTAAAATGTAAAAGCAGATAGGAAAATTCAAAACTCACATAAAAATGATGAAATCAAAATGTATCTCTGACTTGTATTTAGGATATAAAGTTGATTCAGGATAAAAGTTGATAATCCCTTGAATCTTGTAGCATTCACAATTAAAATCACAAATTATAATAGGTCAACGGCCATTCTATCAATTGTTACAAAGCAGTTCTCCAGATTTCTACATGTCAGAAAATTATGACAAACAAACACACCATGTACTTCAGCTTAATAGCAGTGCAAGTTTAAATTTTTCATAGTCAGCCACACTGACATTTTAGTTCAAAGGAATCCTACAACCACAATGCACTTTGTAACATATCCATTGCAAGATTGATATCCAATTTAGAATTTGGCATGATATTAGTCTTCTAAAGGAAAAAAATCCATTAGAAGAATACTTACAAGTACAGGTGTTAAATGCTCGTTTAATAGAATAACAACTGTAGCCAATACTTGGAATCTAAAAGCACATTCTAGGAAGGACAAAAATAGGTTTTAACTGTCAAACCCCAGGAATGTATTGGAGCCTAGATTTAAACCTAAGAATACCTACAACACTGAGCTTATGGTCCTGCTTAAGCACAAAAGCTCTTTTCCAGAGATAGCTAACTGGTAGCTGATGCACTCTTAGCTAATGCATGGATAATGGGCAGTTTCTAACAGACAACTCATTTATCTAGAAGAAAGAAGAAAAAAAGTAACCGATAACTTATTCATGACACTTAACTTGTGACCTATTGGTGTTCACCAGCCACAAGTTAAGTGGTTGTGCTAGTACACTAAGCAAATCAATGCAATGATTTGTTTTTTATTAAATACAAAATTTCAATGCTTTGCCAGTGCAAAGCATAAATGAATACATGACCCTGATTATCGTGATATCATCATTTAAACTTAACATAAAGATGCAATCCTTCACATCTGCACACAGAGACAACTAACCAATCCAGATGAAGACACATTCTTGTAGAATCCCACAACTAGTGTCCCATCTCTTGTTTACCATCCTCCCTGATTGCTAGATTCTTCTGCTTGTTTACTCTCTCCTAGATTTGAATTATTTCTACTGTTTGATAAGGAGAGACCCCCTTTAATCCTATCTCCTCTTAAAAGTTACTAAAAAGAGACAGCGTGACCCTCATTTTTCTGGTAGTGTTCAGTATTCCAACATAATATCCTAAGAACAAAGAACATCACAGGCCATCACCAGTCATTGGTGGCTTTCTTCTAAAACTTTGTCAGTGAGTAAATTGTTCTTCCCCTGCTCTGGGAGGAAAGGCTTTGATAGTCATTTTGAAAGAGTACAGGATGACTCCGTTCCTATCAGATTTTAGACCCTTTGTCCCCATATGGAAACTGAACCAATTGCTCTTTAACAAGTTAGTTACTGGGAGGAACTCTTCTTAGATTCCTAGTTTCTCTCTTTCTATCTAGACACAACTTGAAACCTCTCAGAGTAGTGCACTAAATTCAGCAAAGTTATTTGATGTTTTTCCAAGGGACAGACAATAGGTTATTTCCATGTATATAGTATGCCCTCTAACCAGCATAAATCAAATTAAACCTCTTTGAAATCTCCACAGACATGCATGAGATGATATTGATAATTTGATATGAATCAACTCTAGAAAGGAGGTACACATGAAATTATCAATCTGCTTATGCTATAAACTTTCTTGCCCCTTACCATTAAATAGAGCTAGAAACCCAAGCCTCCATGTGACTTAATTGATTTGACTACAGTCCAATGTACTAAGCCAGCCTATTGAGTTAAATGAGTGCGACTACCCTCAGTGACCATTCTGGTAATCATAAAATCGCACAAGCTAGAGGGAATTTTTTTATTGGACATTGTCCTATGATGTATCAAGGTTTTATTGGTAACACGGAAAAACAGAATGCCAAGTATAGGCATAAGACACTACAGGTCACAAAAAATTAGGCATGCTGGTGGAACTTATAGATACCTCTCAGACCTCAAAGGAAGTCTGTTTTGTGTGTTGCATCCCTCAGGATAGGGTTTTGGAAGCACTTTCAATAACTGAATAATAGTGAGTAGAATAGAGATTTTAAACAATAGTAGAATCAGTTGTCCACCAAACAGTTGAAAAGAAAAACTAGTTAGACAAACTTTTACATGATCACCGGATATGACCCATGTATGTGTTAATAGTCCAAACACTAACAAGAAGCTTTTTACAAGTTTTGTGCCCTTTCAAATAGGGAACCTGTCTTTAAGCTGGTGAAAAAGCTCACACAAGATTAATTGTAAAATCAACAGTCTGAAGGTCAACCAAACCCTTCAAATTTACAAGTTTGAAAGTCCATATGCCTTCTCACGTAGTTAACTTAAGTAAAGGATTTGTGACCACTGACATCTGAGCAAACAATACTTTAAGTTGATCATTAGAAAAATAGATAGATTTCCTTTAGCGCTTGCTTTTGTCATTTGAAATTATGATGTATGCAACACAATAACTTAAAAATATCTTTTAAAAGCTTCAACAACAGACAATATCTATAGAGAATCAGTAATACTTGAAAAAACGTTTTGCATATCCATCCCACAAAGGCATCATACCAGCTTCATAAGACAACAGAAATAGATCAGATTCATGGCTCATGCTCACATAAACTGCCACATAGATTGTTTGGCTGCATTGCCAATGTAATGTAAAGCCTACCTGAAGACACTAGCATCTACACTTGTCTCAGCTCTGACAATGAAAGATTATACAATGTTATCATACTCAACCGTATTTCTCTCTTGCTCCACTTAATAAAGATGCTCCTGACTAATTCAAGAATGCAACGAAGAAAAGGACTAGCATTTAAATTTTCTCTTCATTAACATTCCTCCAAATATTTTACGCAACACTCTTCTTGTGATAATGCAAATAACCACTTTTGGTTGTCAGGAAGCTTCTTGCTTCTAGAGTGTCAACCAAGCTCTTGCCGCTTTATTATGCCCTCATTTATGATGTCTTCTAGCAATTTACAGCTTGTGAGCTCCAATGCCACTTCTTCACTACCCTCATTTATGATGTCTTCTAGCAATTTACAGCTTGTGAGCTCCAATGCCACTTCTTCACTAAGCAAGCAAAATTGTCGAAAATGCTTGAATGAGAAGGCAAAAGACACAAACGTTTACACTCTTGGATACAACTCCAAACTCTGACTGGACTTGCCAACCAGAAAATATGGACTGCTAACCGAAGTAAGAAACAAAATACTTTACAATGTACATTGAAATATCCCAATAACAGCCATTCTTCTTGGGTGTTATGAGAGCTTTGGTAAAATGGCTATCTGCCTTCCCTGAAAGAAAATAAGGTGAAAAAAGAAAAGTTCTAACTGCTTTCTTGAATAGCCATCGATCTTGAAAGTGCTACAGGATTTGAGCGCAACCCCTGTGTAGAAACTTTCACTGAATCCTTCACTTCTGTCTTGGGTTGGAATGCTTTAAAAATGCCACTAGTTGTAATAGATTCAGGTTTATTTCCAATGCCTAATGTTGTCCATATTGAACTTCTTGTAGCTTCATCAGGGTCATCAATCCTTATCGTCTTAGGAACCCACAGGCATCCATCATGCTTTCCCTCAGACTGCGTAATGTCCCTTGAATGTTTTCCTAAGGTTGCAGATCCAGAACTGCTAGCACTGCTCGAGGAAGGACCACTTGACGCCCCCCCAGTGATAGGAAGTGCCTGTGTTGAGAATGGCATATTCCAGGTCCCTCCTCCCCAGCCTGTAGGACTCCCCCAGTATGGTCTAGGAACAAAAGGCCAAGGAATTCCTGCTGCTCACATACCAGGCGGTCCTGCACCTGATGTACCATTATTCCAAGAACCAGCACTAGTATTACCACTTTCAGCAGCATAGGCAATACCACTAGGGCCCCCTGTCACAGAACGACCACCCCAACAAAAGTTCCAACCATATGCCCAGGGACCTCCTCCATAATAGTGTTGAGGAGGAGGAACATTACTAGGCCATCCCATCATACCTCCTTGGTCCACTTGAGGAATAGTACGGAAACTCTTAGAGGCCTCCTCCTTTTCGGCTGTAGTGGAGGCTGTAATAGAAGATTCACATGAAGTGTCATATATATTTTCTCCACAATCCAATGGACCCTTCTCATCTTCCTTGTTTATGAAAGCTTTCCTAGTTACCACTGTCTGATCTGCCAAATTAAGAGTTGTTGACATCGATTCACAAAGAGGAAAATCTGGTCCAAAATTTAGAATGGTACCTGATGCAGATTCTACATCCAAGGGAAGAAGGATATGAGAACCCTTCAATACCCTTGAAGAAGAAGAATGTGCATTGGGGATGACCTGGTGGTGAGCAGCAGCATCAAGAGCATCAGCCCTGGCTGTTGTGAGGCCATCAATCATCATCATATGCCTATAATGTGAAGTTGAGTGCTTGTTCTTCCGACGTCCATCACCTACAGGAACATTTCTCATTGTTCCTCCAACAGTCCAATATCTCTGGCAATTTTTACAGAAATGCCTAGGCTGGTTCACATTATAATTACTGTAATAGCAGAATTTGGTATCTAAGCTGTCACAACGAGGACAGGGTAACAATTTGTCTGGCTTCTTTAGAATCTTATCTTGATTTTCACTTTCCTTAGATTCTTTTTCTTCAAGATTTTCACTTTCCTTAGCTTCTTTTTCTTCAAGATTTTCACTTCTTAAGTCACTTTCTGTTGCTGTAGTTCCACCGTGGAAGGATATATCTCTGTCCGTGCACCATGTCAATATTAATAACAAGAATGCCTTTGGGCTAGAATTCTTATGGCTAAAAATCCTTAGGAACTTTCTCAGGAGGACATCTGTTGAATACAGGATTGCCCCACTGGGAAAACTATGTGTAATAATATTGTGAAGGGGAAATATCTAATTTAATAACATGCCTTCAAAATTTGAAGTACATAATTAGAAAATTTTGGGAGTACTCATGGAATCTAATTCCTCTTTTGAAGAATAGGGAAGATATGCTTAGATGCAAAGAGGCTCTTAGGGAACAGGTCTGGAACAAAGCACAAAGCTATTATATAACAGGAATCAATAAGGCCCAAGGGCATACTCTGGACACTATAGAGTATAGACTGATAGACTAGACTCTGCAATCATTTTTTGACGACTTTAAGAAAAGTGCAGAAAACACCTCATAAATGTGATTTCAATTTTCATGGGGAATAGAAATGGAGATTTTTTTTCTTTGAAAAAATGGCATATTGCAATATTAACAACACACAAATGTGTTTAACGTTAATGTTATGACATGTGACCAAATGAAAATTTAAAGGCTAGGTGGCTAAACCACCATGCTATAAATGTGTGAATCAAGATGTTATAATTGTAAGAGAAAAGTATTCAATAATAAAAGTGTATCTTCTCATTTTTTCTTCTCTTTGGCATTCATTTGTACATGTGTGCAACCTATAAACAAATATGACATATACCTTGTTGTCGCTCGAAACTGGCACACGGGTGCCGAAAGCCCAAGCTGCGGGTGCGCCGGCCCGGCGACAACCTCTCGAGAGAGAGGCCAATGTCACCACACCTTCTCTCTCCTCGCTTCAGGCTAGCTCTTCTCCAGCTCTAGGGCAGTTTCCCTAAGTTCGGATCTCTAAGGCAGGTGCAGCTGAGGGCAGGGTGATCTGAAGAGGCTGGCTTAGAGAAACTCGGGTAGCAGAAAGGAAAATAAGTCGGATTGATGGGCAGGAAGGGAAGGGAAGATCAGTCCTCTAGGAAAAGGCTAGTGCCAGTATCAGAAGGGCAAATGGAGTCAGAAGGGGAATCAAAAAGGCTTTGCGTTTTGCAGAAGGGAGATCAGGATGGTCCGCTCCATAATCAGAGGCCAGGAGAATGGTAGTATAACTTACTACTTTCCATTACTCCCAGACCTCCGAGAACATAACGATGACAAGCAACTTGGAAGCCGCAAATGCTTGCCCAACATGCTAGATTGTTAGCCCTCTATGCTAGCTTAGTCTACAACTTATGAAAACACAAGATTACCACTGAAAAACTCAACATGTCCAAAAAGCTCAACAATGAATTTCTTTATTAACTCTGGGGAAAAAATCCTCCCAGCCCAAAAACTTTCCATCCTTACAATGGAGAAGGCAAGTCTTTTAATAGACCCCAAAAGCCATTCTCTTACTTCTCAAAAAGTGAAAATATAAAATAATTAAAGAGAAAAAAGTGAAAAATCCTCTTTTCTCTCCAATCACGATCTTGACCAACTCTGATTTATTAAAGTAACTCCCCCAAGACTAAAGTGTAAATAACATTTTAGTTCATTAACCTTCCCAAAAAGTATTTTATTACTAAAGTGAAAAAATAAAAATCAACCCAAAGTGCCAACAAAATGCCGATAGCAAATTTCAGTACAAATGACCGGCGATCAAAGACTCTTCAAGAATTCGAGTAGGTATTCCTACGATGACATCAAGGATTTCTCGACCATATCGGAATTGATTGTCAATCAGACCAATCTTGATTTAACCAATGATGGATTCTCTCCTCGGCTGCCAGCAATAGACAATTCTTCAGTTGCCAATTGAAAGGGTAGACACGTCATCCTTAAGGAGTAAATGGCTGATCCATGTGAAGAAAGAAAATTAATTTAGACTTCAATCGGCTGTCACCAAAGACATCAAACTGGAAACTGACTGTCAATGAATTTTTTATACGCCAGGAACCTCCTCCTCGTAATCAGCTGCTCGGCTGCCCATAAGAATATACAGACTTAAGAGGAACCCCAATTGCATAGTCAATAAGTGAACAATGCTGCGTGGATTTATGAGAGTGAATACATTTGTTATTTTTATCTTCCACCCGACTGCTAAATGGCCACAATTTAACAAATCGTGTTTCAAAAGAAAATTGGTTCACCCCAAATCGCAGTGGACTGTCACAGGATGGGCTCAAGCCAGATATTTCGGGCTCTAAAACTCAGATATCAGCGATCTAACTGGCAGTCTATGAAGCCACATGCATGATGACTCGGTGGTTGACAGGTTCAAAATTTGTGTTGACTCGCCGTCTATGTGATCTATTGACTTGATTTCAAGCTTTAACAACAACAATCCATGGTCTCAACGACCCATCTGAATTGGAGAGTGTGCTCTCCTGATTTGTCAGTTCAATGCTATCCTCAACGATGTTGGGCCCTGCAGCAGCTTCTTGCAACCTTCGTTGTTGCTCTTCTAATACAGTAGCCTATCTTCTTTCCAATTCTGCCTTGTCAGCTTCTAGATCTAGACCTTCTTCTCCTTCAGAATCATGTAACAACTCTGGTGAAAATGATCCAGGTTCTTCTTCTAGCTCCTTGACTACTTTCTCCAATGGAACCAGTTCAGGAGAATAGGGTCCAGTATCTTCCACGGCTTCCTCTGTGTACTCATCATCATGTCCCATGTCCACCTCTTCTTTAGATATCTAGTGCTCATTGCTGTTTGATTCTTGTAGTTGTCGCAAGTGCTGATGGTATGATTCTTGTAGTTGTTGCAAGTGTTGACGCAGAAGCCCTGCATGAATTTCCTTAAGGCGGGCCTTTGCTTTATAGATCTGAAGCCGTTTCAACACTGCCTCCCAATATTCTACAACTTTGGCAGTCCCAAAAATCATTTGAGATTCAATTTGACACTGTAACTCATACAGCTCATTGTAGGTTTTACCTTGCAACAAACTCCTAACTTCTTCATCAATGATAGCATGTAAACCTCGCTCTTCTGCAAGAAGCTCTGTGGGTGGCTATTCTCCACGCACCCGAGCTTGGTCAAGTGCATCCCTTTTACGAGCCTCCGCTATCTTCCAGTCACAGACAACCATTAAAGCCTCCTAAAATTCAATGTGTGTTGGAGTTACTCGATTCAACTCTAGATGCATCTTTATGTCTTCCTGGAGTTCTTCCATTTCCTTAACAGTAAGACCCTGCATTTCAGCATCTGATAATATGCTCTTCCTTGAAGAGGAGTGTGGCCTTGTCTTGACTTAGATAAATATCTAGTCCATTCTGTGTAACCAGGGTCAACTATGAATCCATAAACATCGACAGAATCACATACAGAAAGACAAAATTCAAGTGCCCTGACTCCAGTGCCTTTGGCTGAAGATCCAAAAGATGTTCCTAACATGAGATATACATGATTTGGAATTGGAGCTTTCTGAATCATTCTACTCAAAATGCCATGAATAGTGGTTTCAATAATCAGAACTTCTTTTCCAGTTTCATCCAATTTTGCAACTTTATCAAGGGCCTTGGCTGATCCTCTTCATTTCTCCACTTATACGGATTGTCATTGATCAAGGTATCTGCACAGGCACATGCTCTGACAACTCCTGAATTTTAGCCTTTGAAATCCGAATATATGACAGCCCTCCAAAATTTCACAGTCTGAACTATCACTATCTTGAACTTGTCACACTGTGAAATACCTCTGTGTAACGACCAGCAGCCTCTTTTCTTGATGTCTTTTGTCTATGGACTCTTTGATTTTCAATTGAACCAGCATCACTGTCTAAACTTAAAGCATCATCATGGTATTGAAAGTTACAGTATTTGGGGAAACTTCCTGTAGGTGGCCTTTGAACTCGATCATTCTCTCTTGCAGCCCTATGGATATCCCTGTCAAATTAGGAGGTAACATCTGGCTCCATGGGGGACGTGTGCTCTCTGAGAGAGTACACGAGAACCTCATATTTCTCTGGGTATTAGCAGACCAATTTAAAAGAAAAAATTGAGGGGATGGCTTCATTCACATCCCACACTTTATTACAAAACCAAGAAGAACAGACTGAAAATTTCAATGCTCATGCAAGAGCTTATTTCTTCCTACCTACCTAACTTAACATGAATCTAGACACTGTTAAGTGTATGCATACAACCAATGAAGCCATTCTAGCATCTTTACCATGCCAAACTTCCTTTTCTGAGCTTAGCTAGTGAATGAAACAAAGATATATTCATCATAAGACAACTATGCCTTGCAATCTGCTCATGAATGAAGCTGAACTGTAACATTAGATTATTAGGCAAGAAGAAGTTATACCAGGAAGAATCAAACTGTGCACAAGAAGACTCTATCCACTGGTCGATAGGGCTCACATACACCCCTTCATTATCAAACTGCTCAAGCTGATCTACAGAAACAACATAAGTACCTTCAATACGATGAACTTGAGACAAGTCAACATCTTCCGAGTGAAGTTGTTCAGGAACTTGGGGTAGCTCCATCTTTTCATCATGAAACTGTATATGAATCTGGGAAAGCCTCACATCTTCTATTTCAGCCATATCCGGGATCTCTTCAGTAATGTCTTCGACCAAGGGTTCTTGTACTGCTTCCTCAACCAGATCTTCCATGGCTTGTTCTTCGTGAATTTCTTCCTCAAGTTCGTGATGGACCCTAGGGATGAGAGCATCATATTTTTTAGCAGGATGCTCAATCTCATCTACTGTCCCATTGTGCCAGTGGAGGAGAAACCTCTCGAAAAAATTTGGCACGGAGTCTATGGATTTATCCAACAAACCACAGAACCAGGTATTTGCATTATTTACCAAAGTTATGGAAAAAACGATCATAATTTCATCCTCATGATGAACATTAACATCAGCCATCAGTTTGCAGAAAGAGGCAATATGATGGGTGGCTGAAACACCATCATTTCCATGAAATTTGGGAAGAATATCATGAATCTCAAGGTCGTAGCACTCACTAGGAAATCCATGGACTTTCGAGAAGTCCAGTGGGCCGTAAGCCTCATGCCACATATCCCATGGTTCTTCCATAAATCAAACAATGCAATACTTAATTTGAAAATACGTGTTAAATCATACCACATACCAAACGTGTGGAGTCGCCAAGGTGAGCTTGAAAGCCTTCTAATGAGTGTGCTCACCTCTACACCCAATCGGATCTTCAAATTTGTAAAAGGACAAGGGATCTGTCCCTTTGTGGAGTCGCCATGTGAGAGGAATAATCTACAACGTAATCTCCCACAGATGTCAATGAAGCATAGTCTTCAAAATCCGGGAACTGGACTTTGTCCCCGGCAACGGCGCCAAAAGATGTTGTCCGCCGATTGCACACCAGCAGCAGAAATCTTTCGAAAGTTGTCTCCTCACTTAGGAAAGTGGGAGAGGTGTGACCTTGGGGGCAAGCATAGAGCTAGGTATTGTCACCTACTCCTATCTCCTCCGTTTAGGCTAACTCCTAACAAAGCCAAGGGGGGTAGTCCCTACAAAAGAGTTTCTATGGCTCTTAAGTTATTAAAGTGTTTTGATTAGTTGCGGATGCGGATGGGTGTTGTTTAGGAGTTATTGTGATTTAAAATGATTAATATTAAGGGGATGATGATTAATTAAAGCAATCCACATTGCTAACAAGAGATCACACATATAAGCAAATATTCCAGACTTATAACTTAAGCATTCAAATATAATCAATTGAAATGGACCATAGACAGTTGATCAAGATAGAAAATTAATCAAATATAACAAAGGACCAGTGCCTTATGGAGTCAAATAAGCGCGTGAAATAAAGTCTAGGACTTTAAGCTAGTGAGTATTAGGTTTTGCAAATGCTCTTGGTATATTTTAAGAGTTTTTTGTTTGTGATCTTCACTTATGGTGGCTGGATGTCCTCACCGGTAATACATTCAGTGGCTCCATTCGAAGACATGACGGACCTGTCTGGGGTCAAAGGTAAGTGTTCAATAACTTAACTACCAGTGCCCAGATTAGGTAGCTCGGTGCCCACACTTGGAATTTTCCCACATGCCTCGGTATTTATCGAACAACGTCGGTGCGTTGGTTATAGGGAAAAGTTTTAGTTAAGTTCCTCTTGTGGGGTTTAGAGATCCAATGTTGTTTCTAGGTATTCCGATTGAAGATCGGTCAGAGCATTCTCCGGAAAAGGGGGAAGGGGGTTAATTAATTAAAGGGATGTGAGTTGTGAATTTTATAAAGTTAATTAATTAAAACTCTCCGACAGAGAGCGCTCTTGACCTTGTCTTATGACAGTGGTTCAAGAGACTTAGCTAATCTAGATGAAACTAATGTAGGGGTTATGTAAACCTAATATGCTCTCCGATAGAGAGTGCTCTTGACTTGTGTTTCTGCAAGTTCAAGAGTCTTACTTATGAGGATTAATTGATTAAACAAGCACAAGATAAAATTACTTGATTGGAATCTCCGACAGAGAGTACTCTTGATCCACCTTATGGTGTGATTCAAGAGATTTGCACAGCTGATTTACTTAGAAAGATAAACAATTGAAAGAACTGAGTAATCAAATTAATTAAAAAGTGATGAATTGACAATTAGTATTCTAAGATTAATAAGCAAATCTAATTTAAGCATGAACAAGTAAACACAACACAATCCTCCCCAAATGGGGGAGGATGAGAGTGGGGACTTAAAAACTCCACTCGAGCACAAGATCTTTATTAAACTTTATTGCAATATGCCTTAAGGATTTTAATCCTTGAAATGACTTTTCCAATGAAAACAAAGTAACTCTACAATTATTAAAACTTGTAAAAAGGAGAGTGCTTTTTCTTTACTTGAAACTTTTTTTGAAAATTTTCTCAAACTTTATGAAAAGGGAAAAGAAAAAAGCTTGAATGAAAACAAAAGAACAAGACAAAAGAAGGCTGAAATAAAAGGAAGCGGAGGGGAAGAAAAACCAAGAAAAGGGAGAGAGAAAAGGTGAAAAAGAGGGCTATCCTAAATGTGAAAAAGAGGGCTGTCCAAAAGCAAAAAGAGGGCTGTAAAACAGTTAAAAAAAGGGCAGCGAACAGTCAAAAGAGGGCTGTCCACAAGGAGGAAAAAGAGGGCTGTAAAACAGTAAAAAAAAGGGCAGCGAACAGTCAAAAGAGGGCTGTCCACAAGGAGGAAAAAGAGGGCTGTCTAAAGCATGAAAAAAGGGGTGAAAACTAGGTAAAACGAGGGCTGTCCAAAGAGAAGAAAGAGGGCTGCAAAGCTGAGTGAAAAGAGGGCAGCGAAAATTCAAAAGATGGCTGTCCACAAGGAGGAAAAAGAGGGCAGCGAAAAGGAAGGAGGAAAGGCGAGCCAAACAAGGCAAAGAAAGGGAAGCCAAAGGATGGAAAGAAATAAACTAGGGCTTCCTAAGTAACCGGTAACCAAAAGAATTTTAAAGAAGAATTTATGAAAGACTTTGAGATGGAACTTTGGAGGAAGATCTCCTTGTTTTTTCCTCTTGTAAAAAGCCAAACTCTCTATAGGTCCTGAAAGTCAACAATGTTAGAAGGTTCTTATGATGATAGAGATGAGTTTGATGCAGCTAAGCTTGCACCCTTCTCCAAATGTCGAGATCTGTAAAGACAATCCAACTTGATACCCAGTGAGATCAAACAATAAAATCTAGTATGCTAGGAATATGCAAATCAAGATCAATACTTCATATAACTGAATATTTGTACCCATCTAGATTATGATAAACTTTGCATAATAAACCAACTTGACAGCAGCAAATGGTAAAGCTTATGTTCTAATAATAGACTTCTAAATCTAGTTGTTTGATTCAACACATAAATAACAAATTGAAAGCATGGAAAGAGATCACCTCATACAACACATCCACCAATGAAGAGACAATCCTATAGACCTCCAAAGTCGAAAAGCTTTATTCAGTAATATAATGATTACAATTTTTGCAGAGCTTCTCTGCCCAAAATTCCATCATGTTGATCATCAAGGCTTATCAAATAATAACTCGTTGTATAAGCCCCAAGGTGCTCCACAACATAAGGAACATCTATATGTGAAGACGGCGGTTGAGAAAAAACTTCAACTAGTTGTATCCCATCTGACTCTTTACCACACTGCTTTTTCAAATCCTTATTACCGATACTTAGATACAATTTTGACTGATCATATGAAAACTCTGACTGTTCTTCCTTACAACTTTTATAAGTCTCAGAATAACAACTCCCCTTGCTAGACATATCATAGCTGAGGTTCTCAAAAATATTTTCAAAAATATCATAAGTTGGATTTTCAATAAAAGTCCAATAATCATCATCGCCATCTATGTCGGATATGAGAGATGCCTCATCACTGGTATCAAGTCCCTGGCTACACTCCTCATTCTGCTCAAAACAATCTTCTTCAAAAAGCTAGGTTTCAAAGATATCACATGGGACCCAACTTTCCAAATATTTGTCATCCTGTGGAGAGCATGGAGGACTCTCATCACATGAAACCTTTAAAATTGGATTTTCAATTGAAGTCTCGTAGTTGTCATCCATCTTAGAAGAAAGGGATTCTTTGTCACCTGTATCACATCTGATTCTATATCCCTGCTCATGATCATAGTCATCTTTTTCAGAAAAAAGGTCACAAGGTAGTAAACCTTCCAAACTATCATCATTATGCTCATTAGTAGGATCAGTGCTAAAGTTTTTAGTGAGATCATCCAATTGCTAACTATAATGTTCAACTTGACCCCGGGTTTCTATGGTGACAGGATGGAGCTGTCCAACTGTGTTAATGTATTTAGGCTCTCTTGAATATTGTTTTGCCTCTCTCCAACTTTCTCCGGAAATATCATGCATGTCATCTACATAGTTTATATACTTAGGCTCGCTTGATGATGCTTTAGGACCAAAACCCTCTGGAAAACCATGCTTCTAAATATAGCATGCATAATAGCAAGAAGATTCTTCATAAAGGTCTTCACATGCCCTACAAAATGGCATGTAAGTTTCAACCATGTTAGCAGCCTCTAACTGATGAGGAGGCCTCTGTTCATGGCTAGGATTTCTTCTTTGCTATGTTGGTTTTGCAGGGAAGGTTCTAGGAGGTGGTGGAGGTTGAGTTCTTTCAACAGTCATGACCCGATTCTGAACCTCTTTAATCTCTACTAAGTGTCT